>CAJPEV010000821.1:65865-91626 GCA_905338385.1 Darwinula stevensoni | reverse complement strand
CCCCTTATGCCCCCCCCCCCCCCCCCAAAAAAAAAAAAAAAATTTCCTTCGCAAGTTTCTATTACACAGGCCATTCGCCTTCATGAAAGAGAAGCTTGCCTCATCTCAGCCGCCATTAGGTCCTAATCGCTGTTAATTCAATCACACCCATTACGAGTCGGCCCGATAATATCGAGGCTGGTGCCCGGACCCTGACCCATGATGAGTCCGGGTGAAGGCTGGCGTTTCGCCGATCGGTCCCCAGTGGCTCCCCAGTGGCTCCCCAGCGGCCCCCCAGTGGCCTCCCGGTGGCTCCCAGTTAATGAGACTTAATACCCTCGACACACGCAACCGGATGCCGCCGACCCTAACGAAATAACGCTCGCTCCTTCTGCATACGACCGAAAGCGAGCGAGTCGGGCCGATTTGGAAAGGAGTTACCTGCCTCGTCGAACGATTGTTTCCGCGGCCATTCTTTTTCGACCCGATGAAGAGCTCACATTTTAGCCTAGTTGCCAGGTTCCCCGGACGAAGCAGCCCCCCCCCCCAGAAATCCCCGGCCAGGCCACAGAATGAACTGCGCCTCGGCTTCCCCAGCGATCGCTCGATTCCGACAGAGTCCGCGCCAGCCAGGGAGCCAGCCAGGGAGCCGGCTAGGGAGCCAGTTGGGAGAGCTTTTCTTGCTCCACTTGATGGCTATGAGGGCCTGATATTTTTCTTTCGCTCGTGTCCCTCGAGACGCGAAGCATCACAAAGCGGCTCCCGAAAATGTACCATAGAAGTATTTTTTTCTCTCAAGTCAAATACGATTTTATAGAATATTTATTTGAAACCCTTTCAAATTCTAATCAGGCCGTAGATACTTCTATAGACCTCGAAATGCAGCCATATATTCGCTCTCCCAGAGCTTCGCGGGATTCGGCGGGTCTTCATCGGATCCTCGGTGTAATTCCGCGGACCGACGTTTTCTCTTCATCCTCGAATCTTCTGCGAAAAACCGAACGGCTCGGGGACTTCACGTAATTACTGCAATCGGTCGGGTGACTTCGTCGACTTCACATTTCAGAGACGAGGAGATCTCGTGTCACGCGATCCTGATGTGCTAGCAAAAAAAAAATGAATAAAGCCATCGCGTCGTTTCCATCCAAATAGTTCTCGACGGTGCTGCGATTCCTCACTTGCGATTGAAAGTAAATTTTAAAAAGTCTACAGAAATGTGTGGGTTGAAACGGATTAACTCTTTCCTTCTCTTCGAAAGTTTGGCAGTGCAATGAAATTCAAGAGAAAGTCGTGAAGCGCGTAGTACAGGTTTCATATTTAGACTGGACTTTTAGCAATCGGGCTGTGCGTAGCGTTGGCGAAGGAAATGAGCAATAAGTAGGATTGCTCTAGCTCGATACTGGTGAATTGTATGGGCTATAAACTTATCATTTAGGCCGTAAGCACGGCGCGGAGAGCTCCGATGGGAAACTCCATATTTCCTGATTATTGGGGTACCGTCAGGAAGAAGGAAAACAAACCCACGAGTATATATGCTATATATAGGCTTATGTGCTTTCTCATCGATCGGGCAGAGACACGGCGAGGAGATTCGCGAGTCCCGCGGCGATTTCGGATGGAGTTTCCGCGCGATCGCCGACGGCGGATTTCGATGGAATTTCGTTCGACGGAAGCGACCGCATCGCATGGACGCGTGGGTGCATCCCGCTCGGTCCGCAGAGACCGCGTGAATGAGCCTCAGACGCGAACCGAACGCCGGCCGGGCTTCCGCCTCCGTCGGCAGCAGACGACAGACTGAGGGCAAGGCGGGAAGGCATTCCGAGGGAGAACACGGACGCGGCAAGGAGGTGACGCAACAGGTAGGGGGAAAACGCGGAGAACGGAGGGAAAACTCGTGGCAACCGTGTTTGGAATCTCGCGCTGCTGTACCTCCTCTGCTAGAGACATCTACCGACCACTAGTTCAGGTCTACATAGATGACACAAAAACCTCGTTTTTCGATCGAGTCCAGCAGGTTTTCATTTGACTGCGAAAGTATTTTTTAAATACGAAAATGGCGATAAGAAGACGCTCAGGCTGCATCGGCTGCGTCAAGAGAAAAAAATCCAGAATTGAAAAGAAAATCTCTGTTGCATGCATCAAGCTCTATCTACCGCACGATGAAGGAAGATTCGTATTCTGGTTTCTGCTGATCCATAGAAAATTGTGGACCCAGCACAAACTGTGTGTGGAAATCTTTTCCCTCCGCAAGCAGTTACATTTTCAGAGGCATTTCCCCCTTTTTAGGCATCATTTTTTAATTAATTGTAAATGTGTTACCCCCATCCCCCATGGATTCAGAGTTCATATCTTTCTTTAATTCATGGACAAACATTTTTTTGTTGTTAGCCTAGGGTTAAGAAGGGCTTTTACGAGGGGCGTCGAGAAAGCGTCCGGCCCGAGGCCCTTCCACTCGCAACACGCCATTCTTCATTTTCTCACGGGAACGCAGACGTCTTTGATGGTGATGAAATCTCTCCGTACCTGGGGAAGATAGACAATCTTTCTTCTTTTTTTTTCCAGTGTACGACATAAAAAAATTGAGATTCGAGTGGTTTAGCTTTCTACTGAGTCTTCCCTCAAATATCTCTCGCGGGATCGACTCATCCAAGGAGAGGAATATTTCCACCTTTAGCCTCGATTTCTATCTCCTTTCGACGGACCCCTCGACGACGCCGAAAAAAAACGCATGAAAATTCGATCCCCGTCGAACACGAAGTTTCGCCAGTCACCCTCAAAGACATCTGTCTTCCCCGTGGGAAAAAGGAAGAACGGTGCATTAAAGCTGGAAGTTCCTCGAGCCCGAAACTTTTCGAACTCTCCTCGCACATAATGGCACTCTCTTTTTTTGGGCACCAACTCAGCGCTTAGGAACTGCCAGAGCATGAGGATCTTCTTCCCAATGCAGAAATCCCTTGATCGTATTCAAACCGTCGCTCGAGAGCAGGAAGTATTCGTCCAGACCCACCAGCTCAAGGAAGCCTCCTTTGTAGAAACCAAATGAGCTTAGAGCAATGTACTTCCTCACATCATCCTGTTTCAAAAGAGCAAGAAGAAATTATATTTCCCTTCTTCATTAAGAAAAACTTCACATTCTATTTTCAAAATTTAAAAAGCACATACATTAATTTGTATTGGAGCCTGTGAAATGGATATTACCCCATACGAAACATGAAAAAGGCGATAGGATTGAGAGTGGTGGTAGGTGTGTGTGTGTGTGGGGGGGGGACTTGGAAATCGCCACTATGAGAATTTTCTGTATCCGCCACTGATTCTCAGAAAAATGGATTCCATGCAAAGGTCAAACGGTGGGAGCACATATGCTAGATGCGAAGAACTAAACGCTATGCATTTCATGTTCTCGTGAAGAGACTGGAAACTGGACCCAGTCGGTGCAAACCTTTTTCTTTTGTTGCTTCCCAGAGAAGAAATTCCTCAGTATTTTATTATGAAAATAAGGATTTCCCGGCGCACAACAAGGTGACACAAATGCTGCGTTTCATCCACCTCAGCGAAGTGAGCCCGGTGACTCGCCAACTCGAAAAAACCACCTGAATGGTCGCGACGAGGTCAGTTGACCGATCGGAAGGCTTTTTCTAATTACCAAGTCAAGGTGCACCGAGTGGAAGACGGCGCAGCATAAGACATTGGAAATGGCAAGGATCGTGTATAGACGTAGATATACGTAGATAATCGAACTTGTTTTGAATCTAGTCACGTATATGAATGCGAAAAAGGCTGAAGGGGTTAATCCCCTCTTCCATCCGTTCGTTAAATCTACATGAACCCTAACCCAACGCCTTCTTCGAGCAAGTTAGCACTGATGCTTTCCCGTCTGGTTTCGCATATCACTAGAACATTGGCCTGGGCCTTTCCTTCCGCTCGTAGGTGCCACCAATGGTTTAAGAGTGCAATCCGGAATTATGACCTGAGCATTGGATCCATCCATTCAGGAACGGGAAAAGGAATGAGCATGGCATTCTTTTCCGAGGACAATCAGGTAGGGCTCACACACGATGAAGAGGCAAGGAAGCAGACGACGCGGAAGAGCACTGATTTCATAACAGGGTAATGGCGTCGCCCGCTGGTGTTACCACACGCGAGATTGCTAGCCTACCCTCGCGATGCTGAATGGGAGGGAGGTTTACAAGTTTGGGATAAGAATGGAGGGCTAACATAGCCTAAACATGTGGTAGGGAATACCGAGTGCAGGTGAAACGTGAATACTGATTTATTCTAATATCCTCATATGATGTTAGTAGTGATTGTAGAAATGATTTATGCACCCTTGACTTTAGCATAACTTTCAATAAAAATCGCGTACACTCCTTCCCATAAAACTGCAATCAATGTATGGAATCTGAGGTGCTACTCTGCAATGGATTCTTCCTGACAATAGAAAACAACACGTTCTTTTCTCAAACCATCTCTCGCCTTCTTTAGCTACTATATCTGGAGTCCTGCAAGGATTCATACTTTCTGTTGTTCTGTTTTTAAATGCTTTACCTCTCTCAGCCCCATCCTGCTCTTACCTCCATGCTGACGATGCTTTTGTGCCCTCAATCAGGTCAACCGTAGACAAGGATTTTCTACAATAAGCATACATTCTTACTCAGATCAGATTTTACATCTGACTGACCTTTAACCTCACTACGCAATTAAGCAAATCAGTAATAACCGAGTATAACTATTCCCAGCACTTTATCATGGAGTATGCATGTAGACAATCTATGCCAAAAATGTGAAAAAATGTATGGCCATCATCTGCCTTGTGGTATATAACTATAGTTCTGATATTATATTGATACTCTACTAATTAATTAGGCTCCATCTTGATTAATATCCATCTGTTTGATCCCCTTTCAGTTGCTTTGACAGTTCCAAAATGTAAATAATAATAGAAAGTAACATAGCATCTTTTGAAAGTTAGCAAGAGAGCTGCTACTCCATATTCTGCTCATTTGCAAACATTACACCAAATTTCCCTTAAAAATCACAGTCTCTATTTTTGTGTTATAAATCTTTATTCTCATGAGCCTGCTCACTTAGTTTTAAAATACTTTTTTTAGCCATAGCAGACATGAGCTACAGAAATCCTGGAAATCTCAACTTAGAGCAATATTCCACTCATTAGTATATGAGCAAATTCCTTTTTTCCTGGCAATATGAGACTTTGAACTGAATATCTGATCAATAAAAAGTTGCAGTTGTTGAGCACAATCCTCTTAAAGTTATTAATTTCTTGAAGCAGTCTTAGTCCTTAAAGTAATTAATCTTCTTTAAATTTTATTGGCATCTTCATCCTTTATTGTTTTTTCTTCTTGGTGGTCTTGTTTTTGTCTTACCTTCTCCCCTTTGTTGTGTACTTCTCTATTTCTGTTTTTGTTTTCTTTCATTTCTCCCTTGTTTGTTCCATAACCCTTTATCTTTGTGTCTCTTTTTAATCCCTCCCCACCATAGCTTTCATATTGTGAATCAGTTTGTACATGCCAAATAAAGTTGAATTGACCTGAAATATCCTTCAGAAATTATCTGCTTTATTGTGCTTCTTCTAAATCTGCAAAAAAGTTTTGCGTATATATTTATTTTTAAGTACCAACTTATGGCATCAAATGAAAGTGAATCAGATAGTGTAACTCTAGGCTAGGCCTTGGCTATGTTATTCATAGTCAATAAATAGACCTTATTCACATACCTGGCATAACAGGAGAATGTTGTGGATTCTTGTTTGGCAGGCCTGATGTTTGTGTTCAGGTAATACTGATAGGCCATGCTCAGTGTAAGCCCTAGGCCTGAGCCTGTACAAGAGCCTTGCCACTAGGGGGTAATTCAAGTCTGGCTTTCAGGCTTGGGTCAGTTTCACTGACAAAGTCTACTTGAGGAGTCTTGAAAGCTGGATCAGACGTTCAATCTATTTCCCTGCAAGCAACCTTATTTGGAGCTTGAGTTACTGCAGACTCTGCTCTTCTGGAGGTAGCCCTACATTTGCTTCTGAACTCCACTTGTTCCAAGAAAATGCTGGTGAAAGAATATCGGATCCCCTTACCCCTTACTGTTGATGAGTACAGAATAGCTCAACTTTACATGATCGCAGTAAGTTGTTTGTTCTGTTTGTTCATCTCCAATTCCATTAACTCTTTTTGGGGTTTCCTGAATATTTCTTATACCCTGTTTCCATTTTCTACTTATAGAAGAAAAGTAGATTGGCTTCCACGGGTGTAGGGAGTGGAGTAGAGATTCTTGTCAATGAACCATACACTGATGGGCCTGGAGGCAGCGGCCAGTACACACACAAGCTTTACCATATTGGCTCACATTTGCCTGGTGAGTATGCAGAGGTGCTGAGATTATGCTCCTGCATCAACTATGATGGTATGCAAATGAATCACAGTGTTTTTCACTTGAATCAGCCAATTTTTCATACAACTGAAACACTCCTGTGTTAGTTAAGTGAAAAATGCTGTAGTACTATCTTTAGTATGGACTCCTTAATCCTGATGGCAATTCTTTCATGAGAGCCTCACACTTATTTGCATGGACCATGAAAATAAAATGCATAATGTTAAACATGGTGTGAGTTCATTTGGAAATCATTGCAATAGGGGTTTCAAAATATTAAAAGCATGTGGGGCAGGCTTGGCTGAACCATTATTTATGATCAACAGTCACCTTTTGATCTTGTCCATTTTTCACAGGTTGGCTGAAAAGCTTGCTGCCACGTTCAGCTCTCACTGTAGAAGAAGAGGCATGGAATGCCTATCCCTACACAAAGACTCGATATAAGTGCCCTTTTGTGGAGCGCTTTGTCATGGAACTTGAGACTCGCTACTTTAATGACAATGGGTTTCAAGACAATGTGTTTGGTCTCTCATCAAAGGAGCTCCAAGAACGTGAAGTTGGTAAGAAATTTGTTTTGTTTTTACTATGATGAGGTGGAGTTACCACTGGTATGACACAGGCCTACTAACCTCCTTTTGCAGATTTCATTGATATTGTGAAGGATCAGCTGGCTAGCTCAGACTACATCCAAGAGGAGGATCCACGTTATTACATCTCAAAGACAACAGGACGTGGTCCTCTCAGTGAGAACTGGATTGAAGAGTATTGGAATGCATGTCGAGGGAAGAAGACACCTTTGGCAGATGGGAAAGCCATAATGTGTGCATATAAGCTCTGCCGAGTGGAGTTCCGCTACTGGGGCATGCAAAGCAAGATTGAACGTTTCATCCATGACATTGGTATGTTGGCTCAGGCCCTAATTTGATTGCATTTTCTAAGAGTATAATAAGAGTAGTATGCTAGAAATAAACCATGCTCTTTCTTGCAGCTCTTCGGAAGACAATGGTGCCAGCTCACAAGCAGGCCTGGTCCTGGCAGGATGAGTGGTATGGAAAGACAATAGAAGAAATCCGTCTCTTTGAGCAAGAAACACAGGAGATATTGGCTTCCAAGATGGCAGGTGCAAATGAAGGTGACTCTCCTCAATCGCCTGATAAAGAATTTCCACCCCCAATCCCAGAAGCCAAGGAAACATTGTCTCTTGGTATGCATTCCTCTCAAAAGCAAGAAAGTGTGAGCGCTTTGACAACTGGTACAACCATGAATGATGGGAGGCAAAAGAACTACTCTCGAGGGGGTGCTGCATCCATTGATAAAAGCTTGTCCTCTACTTCTGCTGGTGAGTTCATCCTTTTTTGTCATTATGTATCACCACACCTGGATATAGCTGATGTTGATCTTAACCTGCTCAGACCCAAGGAAAATGAAAGCCAGAGGATATGGCATATATACATGCTACTTGGGTTTGAAGAAGTTAAGGTGCAGCTTATTAAATGGAAGGCCTTTCATACTCCTTTTATCAGTTCATTACTATCTGCCGTATCAGCCGTTTTATTTCAGATGATATACAGGTTTCACAATTGCTTTTGTGCACTGACATACTTAAGTTTCTCAATTGAAGTTCTGTGCTTTTTTGTTTATCTTCAAGATCTGTGTAAGCTCCTCCTAGGCATTATTGTGGGAGCCAATTGATGATCCCCAAATGGAAAAGGAGACTTAACTCTTAAAGCAGTCTATGTGTATTTTCCCAATATAGCATACTAAATCATATAAAAAATCAGGCATGGTTAGAGAGGATTTCCTTGCTTGCTGGCAACGGCCTGTGTGTGCTAGACTCCAAAAAAAACTGCAACCATTATGGCCAGAGAAGTGACTTGAAAATCAAAAGTTCAGTGGACCTTCGTTTTTTTTTTATGTGCTCAGAAGCTGGGGAAGCAAGATGAAGGAAATATGTACACAATCAATGAATTGACCATAAGTACAAAAATGGGGTACCTGGAGACTGGCTAAGCTCTGATGCAAAGTCAAATATTCCTCAGTGATCATTCTTCAAGTATTAAATTAAGCTAATTCTTAGCTTTAATTTTTGCATTTTTATATTTTATAAAATTAAAAGAAATTGCATATTCATTTTTTTGTGTGCCAAACTCAGTCATAGGACAGCTTATGGTTGTAGAAAATGTCATTATATTTTTAGTATCTCTAAGAAATTAATTTTGAAAACCTGTTGTGGGGATTCCCTTTAGTAAAATCATGATTCAATGTCCTTGAAAATGCTTCAGTAAATCCCACAGGTGCTGTATTTTGTTTTCGCCCTTGAGTCTGTTGACTTTTTTTTAAATTATAGTTCTGCCTGTTGATTTTGCTTCATGATTCTTGAATTTTATCACTGAATTAACCTGTGCATTCCCTGACTAAACTGAACCACTCTTTTGCTGACTACAAGGTCATGGTCAATTGAAAACCTACTATATCCTCTTGTCATTGATGTTATTGTACCCATTCAGAAAGAAGCTAAACACCTATTCAATACCTATTATTTACTCAGATGCACTGGATAGCTGAGGATTTTTTGAGAATACAAACTATCCAGATTTGGATGCTTCTAACATTCATCTTTAGGAGTTAACAGCAACTGGAGCTCTGCTCCATAAACCAATAGAAACGAGATAAAGTAGATAAATCTATGGCACATCCAGTCTGTTTCATAAAGGTATTTATTTCCTTCAGCATTATTGTCATAGTTTCATTACTTGTTAATAGGATTATTTAATCAATATGAAGACTGATGATTAAATTCCTAATGTTTAAATATATATTGTTGCAACTGAAGTTTTGGGACATACAGAAATAGAACAAAGAACTCATGAGTCTTCAACCCAACTACTTTGAAAGCATAATTCATCTATCAAGGGGTCTCTTTTACGTCTTTCACTCAAGGAAGACTTTGGCCCATTCTTTCAGCGAGGAGTAACTTGGACATCCAGCAGAGAGTGTGTGCTCAGATGGAGAGTATTGCACAGGATTCTGATGGACCTGATAGCAGTGATGAGTTCTATGATGCCTCAGGTAACACTGATGGCTAACACATCATTCGATTGCTTCTCCTTGGATGGATGCATGGCTTCATAGAAGTGCATCTTGATTTTTGGTTAATCTTTTTATTGTTCTTGTCCTGTCATTGCATTTGCACAATGTCATCTAGTCATGATGCTCACCAGGTTGTGATCCATAGTGGTATTCACTAGCCAGTGGCACACCCAAGATTTCACCCCCTATTTCCACTGGTGGTTTTTCAAGGGGTATGGTTAAGGTGGAGTGAAGATTAGTACCCTCCAAAACTGAAAATGAATGGAAACAAAATATCCTGGGTGCACCACTTTCTCTAGTCATTACTTGATGGCATGGTATTATATACATTACAAGCATCTTGAAAGTCATGACCACTTCAATGTTTTGGGGGAAATTATTTAGGAATGTATGTTTTATTGCCAAATATAACGAGCAGATTCTTGTATGTTGTTTGGAGCAGTTCTAAAGATGCTCTTGCTGCCATAACTATGCTGTTCAGCTAAGGAAGTCGAAATGATATTACATTTGTTATTGTTTATGAATGAGGGGGAGATTTGTTCTAGTTCGCAAGAAAATGCTTTGAAAGGTTTGAGCTTGTATCAAATGATAATCCACATTTTCATTGCTTCATGTAGACTTATTGTCTCCCTTGGTGGTGTTCATGTGCAAGAAGTTCAGAAGTGACCAAATTATGTGAAAGTGCAATTCAGGAATTCAGGAACTGTATTTTTGGCAGCATTGATGACAATCTATTGATGCTCAAGTATTTTCTGTGTGTTCCACTATTCTTGTACACAGCATTATATGACTACAGTGACGTATCACATATCATTGTGCAATATGGAATAAATTAATCCCAGATATCTACCCAAAGCACTCCTGTATGATTTGACACTGTAAATCTTTGATCAGGTCAAAATATAAAGTTATACACATACTGCCATAAAGCAAGCTCTCGAAAAAGCTAAGTATAAAGTTTCATGAAAATAAGATAATTGGGATGCTCCCTTCTTTCAACAAAAAAGAGCCTGGTGACTTATTGACATGAGGTTGTCATTGTTTTACCACCTCAAAGCTACCTTTTGCTACAAAAGGTAGCTACAAGCGCTTAATCTGTTCTCCCTCTTCCCTACCCCCAGGTCTCTAATGCCTTTTTCATTGATTTTGTCTTTCATCCAATTTGAAACAAATGCCAAAAAATCGTAGATATTTGAGCATTGTGCTGGTGCATTGGCTAATTCCAAGGTTCAAGGGAATAAAAATTTATCTGAAAAGCTTTTAATTGTATGAAATCATATTCATACCTGCATGCTTTGGTTTTTTTTTTTTATTTTGCTTGTGTGTCATGGTAGGGAGCAAGTTTGGCTTCAATTAGAACTTTTCCATTGGTTTTTTCTTCCAATGGGTGAGTCTATTCCTTGCTTATCTTAGTTGCACGTTGATGTCTGTTTTTTATTTTGCATTTGTCTTTTTTTGAAGCATCCTCTTCCCTGTACAGGGTACCAATAATAAATGCACCCCTTGGCCAGCAGATATATGATGAATGATAGGATTGCAGGTTACCTATTATATTAGCCCATTTGATGCAACTTCTTTTAAGATCAAGTCAATAACCAAAGTCACTAAAATCTGAAACATGGAAAAGAAGCACAAGAAAATGAGATGCTTGAATGGGGTAACTAGAATCCTGTGGTTTGTCACATCTCTGCTGACCAGAGTGGTGAATATAATATTGGCACCCTGCACTTTAAGTTTGAAGTTTTTCTGAATTATTGTTCTCATGTAAATTTTATTCTTGGCAGAGGAGTTCAGCGAAACTAGAAGCCTGACCAAGTGGAGTTCCATGGAACTCATCCCAGAAGATGAGGAAGACTCCCCACGGATACAAGGTGACATGTACCAACGTCACTCTGCTTGCCTTTAACGATTTTCTCATTTGTACATACCCTGATATTGAATTGGACCTGTATCCCTTTTCTGCTATCAGATGTGTTTGACACTGGTCAGCCTTCTAAGGTTACATCAGAGCTGAGACTGACTGTAGGACAAGGACTCCAAGAACGTGAACACTCCAGCTGCCCCACTTCTGTCCTCTTCTTTGTCTTTCATGGGGCTAGTGTTCTGGGTCAGTTGCTGCTTTCATTATTTTAGTCTTTTTCTTTTGACGTGTTATTATAACCACACTGTTTGTTTTCTGTTAATTGTTGTTTTGGGTTTGTTCTCAATTTCATTTATTCATTGCTATATTCCTTTTTTGCCATATTCAGTGTGTTCCATATTATTTCACTCACTGTTCACTTACTCTCTATGCTGTTATGTTGCTGATTTTCAGATGCAAACCAGGAACTGTCAACAAAGACATCAGATGTGGTTACATTCCGAGGTGCTTTTGAAAGTGTTGTGAGGCAGTATTATCCCTCGCTGTTGGGTCGTGTGGCCCATCGACTTGTCCCCTGCCCTCCTATTTGTGCTGAAGCCCTTGCTGTCTTTACCAGGTGCTCTTTTATTTGCATCATTGTTGACTCCAACAAATTCTTAACAAGAGAATTGATAAAATAACATTGACTCATGAAATTTTGGAGGACAGGAGGCTTTCATGCAGCTCCAAGCTGCTCCTTTTGATGGAGAATGTCTTTTTTGAGAATAACATTGCAGTTCATGCTGTCATGAAAAATTGCTCAGAATAAATTAGCCCAACACCCAGCATACTATTCATTTGAAAAGTAACCAAACTGAATTGTGAAAGGCTTGGTTTTTATGTTTGCAGCTTGAGCCCATACAGTTTTGATGCATATCCATCTCAAGGAGATGGAGGGTTCCCAGTGACTCATGACTCAGTCCCCATTGGAGCCATTCCACTCTTCGCAATCACTTCACCAGACTACTGGGATTCTGTCAGCAAGACAATCACTCTTGCCAATCAAGTCTACCAAGACTTTCTCAAATCTGAAGAAGGTGTTGGCTTCAATGGCCACATCAGCATAATTGGTCTGTTGAGTTTCCCACCCCTCTAGCATTCTCAAAGAGCATCTTTTGTACCGAGACACAAGTGTGAATAGATATTGATGAATGAGGTTCTTAGATGTTTCTGATTTGGTCAAGTTCACTTGCAAGTTGCCTCTGGAACACAATTGAAAGAATGTATCCATCATTCTATGTAGCCTAACTCAGAACTATAGCAAGCAAATAGAGGTAAATAAGTGCAGGATCATTTGATAATTCATTGAATCCTAGAATATTTTAATCAATCAAGTGCATGTATGAGTTTCCCCTTCTCCATAAAGGCCAAACTCTCTTTTATCTACCACAAGTAAAAGGGATTAAGCAAAAAATTTGAGTGACAAAAGTATGCTATGGATGTGTCCTGTGTCTTGACAAAGCATCTCTTGGTAGGTGACTCAGTTGGGTCATTGCTCGCCTACGACGCACTCTGTGCAGGATTTGGAGGTACTGGAACTGGAAGCAGTGAACACTTGGGTCCTGATCCCTCCTCATCTCCTGCTGGCAAAAGTCCCCTCATTGCAGTTGGCAATGAGGCACCCAAAGTCGATTGTAGGAGCTCTTCTGTTTGCATCTTTACAGAATTTGTGTCTTGATTCTGATGCATTCTATTTCCTTTGGCAGCATTGTCCCTCCCAAAGCGAAACGCCCAGAAGTCTTTATCAGATGTGATAGTGGGGAATCAGGATCATCCATTAGGACATCCACCAGTGAAGGCCCAACTGTCTGCTCCCACACCCAGACGTACCTCCTCCATCTCAAGGTCTCACCTGGCTCCCATACCATTTTCTTGGATACAAGATCATTATCTGTCTTCTGCAGCTAGAGCTGAAAGAAAATGCATAAGAATTTGCTACATTGTCTGCAGAAGATTACTTGTGATGTTGAAACAATGTTTTGATGAAACATTATGCTTGGAAACATTATTAAGATATTAGATGTGCACCCATTAGCATGGAAAGTATTTTCGAAGTCCATAATTGCTGTAAAAAGTGAGCTAATAAGAAAATTCTGTTTTTCCTCTCACTGAACCACGAAAAAGGTATTAATGAGTGTAAGAATGGTGTTACCCCTTTTTAGTACGGACAGCCAACTGGGACGACTGGACTTCGAAGTGACCGACTTTTTCCTGTTTGGATCTCCGCTAGCAGGAGTTCTGGCCTATCGGAAGATGCAGTTCAGTGAGGACCGCACCTGTAGGCTTTTCCTCTTTCACCTTTTTAGGGTTGTTCAGGCACATTTGGACCTAGCAGACAGGTGTTAGCTAAATTCAATATCAGTTTCACAGTAATGGAATAAGAAAATCATTAAGCTTATGAAGTTCTTTCTGTCATTATTTTAAAAGTTCCAAATTCCAAAAGAGAGGTCCAAATGTCCTCACTGAACACCATAGAGATTTTGATTTAGTAAAAAATGGTAATGGCCTCAACGAATGCATATTTCAGGTCCTCCACAGCGCCCTGCTGTGCAACAGGTGTACAATATGTTCCATGCAATCAATCCATTGGCTGGGCGACTTGAGCCGTTGCTGTCAACCCGGTTTGCCTTCATTCCCCCTGTCAGTGTCCCTCGCTATCAAAAGCATCCATTAGGCGATGGTTTCTCCTATCACCTTTGTGAGTGCTGTGGCCCAGTTTTCCCACTTTGCAAAATGAACAATTTGAATTCATTTTAACTTAGACTTTTGCAATGTCAGGAAACAATGTACTGTTTTCACTTCACTCTCGGCAAAACTGAGGAAAATGATAGCCATGCACCATCACATTAGATTGGCTAAGGCCAGAATTTTGAGTTGAGTTTAGCTAAACAAAATTTTGGGTTGAGTGGGACTCCAGTGTTGAGAAGTTACCACTACTCCAACATGACCCTGAATCATGCACGCTACATGTTAGTGATTACCTTCCCTTAACAGATGTTGGCAGCTGTTACTTCATGGTTATTATAAAAGGAATAGGCCAACTCTCTCCTCGGGATGGGAAATGAAAAAGATACATCTGCTACAGACTGCTCGTCTCTCCTTATGAGCATCTATGAGCCTAAATTCCAACTGAGCATTCGTTGCTTCTTTTAAGCTATTCAACCAGCAATCCCGACTTACAAAATTCTTGGGCTCTTATAGATTTGGATGCTTTGGAATGTTACTTCCATGGAATTGCAGGTATTACATGAATTTGACCATGGCAAGTTTTGTGAGCAATAGTTAAGTTGACTAAATCCTAATTTCCAATTCAATTTTTAAACACAACTTATCAAAATTCCTGGTTGAATAGGCCTCAGACTTCATCCTTGCAACCTTTGGTTTGAACTATAGCTCCTAATAAAAATAAATAAATTAGCATTAATAAACCCTTCTGCTGTTTGCCCAGGCACATATTTGAGCTCTTGTAGTGGTAACCTGAGTATGTTCTCGTGCTCTGTCCATTCACAGTTTCTCAGTTATTTCACTGCTATTTATGCATGTAACCTCTGTCTTCATTAGTTTTCATGAAATGCCTTTTTTTGCATAAACCATTGTTTTTTAGGTAAACAGTCCCAATTTTTTTTAATAACAATTGGGATGGTGGATATTTTTGCATAACGTAATGTTGTGACTGCTGCCTACTTGCAGATGGATGGCATACTCATCCCACACATGGATTCATATTTGCCTCCTATTCTGAATTTTTTGTGGCTTGATTTTTTTAATAATAATGAATTTCTCATATGAGAATGATACAATTTTATTCATAATCTATGATTCTGTCTACCTTTTTCCTTTTCAATTTCATATTATTCCCAATGAAGCATAAACCATTTGACAGAGATCCTGATGCTTGTTCTAATAATTTATAAAATATGCGAACTATTAATTCAGTAATTAAATAGCTAGGATTAAATTCAGAAAAAAAAAACAGAAAGAGAGAGGTAAGCATGCCTAATGTGTTGTTACAGAGAGGAAAATGATAGTGATAAAGGCAAAGAAGACATAACTTCACATTTTCAAATGTAAATTTTGTGCAAGAACAAGTCTCAGATTCCACAGTCTGAGTGCAAAAGGCATCTCTTTGGCATGAGAGGGAGTGAAGCAGAAAATGTTTTTAGCTTGAGAGAAAAACTGTTTGAGAGATTCTCTATTCCTCTTTGTTATATGCAAATAAGCATGCATTGTCCTGGCAGACCTTTAATTCTGCTCTATATTAATTGTAAAATGAAAATATGTGAACTGCTCAGATATATCACTGCAAAAACAAATGAATCTTCATTAGGGATAAAGCTTACAAAGTGGTATGTACATATCACAAATGGTGATCTCCCCCCAGCAAAGTTATAGTGATATGGTGAATCATCTCATTTAAAAATTAGGCTGAGAAATAGTGGGATTGTAGGAATATCCATAATTGTACAACCTCCCACCGAGGACTAGCCCCATAATTAATGTTTTTGGTGCCAGTCAGTTGCTGTTTCAAAGTGTTTAAAAACCTGTCATGATTATGTTTTTATACACTTCATAGTGGACTGTATCCAAGGAAATTTGGCCCTCTTCCGCGAGACAGAAGGAAGCCCTGTTGCACCTGTGACACACCGAAGGCGGATCTCAGAACTGACCTGCAGTCATCATCCTGCCTCTTCTGCTCCAGAGCCTCCCATTCCCATCTCCACTGTCACTAAATGTGAGCCAGTTTTGCTTTTCATATCCCCATATCCATCTATTGCTTTAGGTGTGAAATACAAATTATTATAGAGCTATTCAGGCATTTTTTCCCATCAGGATTCCCCAAAAGCCTGCCTGGAAAAAGAGAATGTCAGCAGCATTCTCTTCAAATATTGTACTGAAAAAGAGAATGAATAAAAGAAAAAGATCCATCATGAGCTTAAAGCAACAATGAATAAAGAAATATTTTTTAGCAATTGAAAAATCCTTTCCTGTATATGATGAATCATAGTGGGGGGAGTTGTAGCCTCTTTTCTGTATCTGATAGTCATGTGAGAGGATTGACTGTTTAAGATCTGAATGGCTTCAGTTTCTACAAATAACTGAAATAGTGAAAATGCAGTATGTTTGCTCTCATATATTAGGTGAATTGTGATTTTTTAATTGTTGAACTTGAAAGCAGAATGTACATGTAGACTTGGCTGCAACTTAAATAGATGTTGAAGCCTATGTAGAAGGAAAACTGCAAAGGTTTGGTATAATATCTTACTCGTGTGTGAATGGATAGTGACGGGAAAGTGGTGGGGATTGAAGAGGCTAGACTATGCCCTGTACTGTCCTGAAGGCCTGGCTAACTTCCCACCGCACTCCTTGCCGCATCTCCTCCATGCTTCCTACTGGGAATCCCAGGATGTCATTGCCTTCATCATCCGACAGGTATGTTCCACCCATTTAACTCCTAAACCAGGCATGACCTGTCTTCTGTAGTCTTCCCTGGCTAGTGTAATTAATTAAATCAACCCCACCATCAACCAATTATGATTAGGGCTGCACCAATTCTTAGACCGAACACCACACCCTGGTCAATTCAGGCATTTTCCATGAAACCACCTAAACCAATTTTTGGGCCCTCCACTTTTCTGGGTTTTTTTAATTTGATTTTTGTACACACAACATACATCACATCTTTCATCCCTACTTCAGTTTCTTGGCATTTCATTACAAACCGAGGAACTACAAGTAGATGGTGGCAGATGCAATCTACACATATTCTGGGGAACAGAACTCAAAACTTTCTAAGCTTAATCTGATTTTGGATTGAATTCGCTGATAGTGACATCTTCCACATGAGTGGTTTTGTGGATAATCTGATTAACCCTCCTATGACCAAGGTATTTTACAATCACAAACAACCAAGTGTGTAATAGTTTCCCCATGCTAAGTCATCAAGACATACCTTTGGAGAAAGTTTTTTTGTTGATTGAACATTAACTCCTTAGTAGCATCAACCATGTGTAAGCATCATCTGATTTTATAAGTGCTCTGTAGCTTGCAACAACAGCTTATGAATGTAAGTCTCCTTATATAAGATATAAAATAAATCCATTCTTGTCAATGTGTATTGAAATATATCACTTCAGTGATTTGTAAAAAATTTTTACAATAAAATTGATTTTTTTCTTAATTCTTCAAAAATCCATCAAGATGAGAAAATTAGTAACCTGGAAAGAGGTTATATATTAAGTCCTAAGTTATAATGATTCTGATTCATAGAGGTATTGCAAAAAAATTGTCCTCTGGGTAAAGCCATTACCCCTTTCGGTCATAGAAGTGTTAAGTGGATCCACTGGAAGTTTTATTTTCCATCCTTCACTAAAAAGGGTGTAAAAGCATGTGGCCAGAAGCAAGATGCCATCAGGAGTGCAACTTCCTGCAAAATGGCTCTGGACAATGGAGCATGTGCAAGAGGCAACTGTATTCCCATGGAATCCTCTAAGATGCCCTTGGTATTAATTTTTTCTTAAGAAAATTCTTAAATCATGAATAGTCCTGGTCCCATTGAATGGGCAGAGTCCTAATGTTAAAATTAAGCCTAGATCTCTAGATGCAGCCTTTTTGTGTGTAGCATGAAGGGTCTGTGCTGAATGTCAGTTGGGCTTGGCCTGTCATACAAGTTCAATATGACCCATCCTAACCTAGGTCTTTGCGTTCTTGTTCTTTTCTTCAATTTTAGTCATGTGGAATGTGAAAGCAGCACTGTTTCATACAGATTTGTTTTCAGAAAATTAAATTCTGACAAATGCCCCAAACCAGAAGTGATGGGAATCTCATCTTCCTCTTGTGAAGAATTCAATTTGTGAAAATAGAATCTGATATTAATATGACTGGAGTCTTGTAGTTTGGAGTCCAATTTGTTTTGATTTTTGGTGATTTTGGAGAAACATAATTTCAATCAACATGTGGTTTTTTATTTTGTACTATCAGTTCAATATTCATATAGAACTGATGCACCTCACTCTTGTTAATATCATCTTGATGACACTAGCTCTGCAAAAATGACCTATCCTATACACAAGCACAAAGACGAGTATCAGTATCAGAGATCTTTCAAGAACAGATGTCAGGAATCACCATATCAGGCAAATTTTCATATCGGCACAGCACCAATTATGATACAACTTTTCCAGTGAATCTCACTCCTCATTTGTGTTGTGCCACCTTGTCAGGTGTTGCAGACAGCAGCAGGATTGGCCTCCCCAGATGAAAAGGATGTTCAGGGATTCTGTCCTTCACAACCTAGGGAAAAATGGAGGCGAAAGCGAACTTCCGTCAAACTCAGGGTCAGTCTGAATGTTTTCATTTATTGTCATGTTGGCAATATTATTAATAGTGTATGTTCAGAGCAGGAAAAAGCCATATTGTATATAGCATCATGATCAGATTGGTAAGTTTTATGTTTAATGGCATTTTCTTGGTGCACCTACCATAACTGTGACATGTTCTTGGTACACTTACCATAACTGTGATGTAACCACAAAGTCTGTGAGGTCTACAGGTCTATGAGAAGGCTTTATAGGTATTTCTGAAATGGTCAGTTTCCCTTGGAGTCGACCAATAACCTATATTCTCCATCACTCAGTTAATTTCACTTTTCATGCTTCAGTTCCTTCATTTGCTTTTGTCTTGGAAAAAGACAGACCCTAGCATATAGAGATTGTCATGATCAGCAATTCCACTTCTATATTTTCAGACATTAACTCTTCAAATTTCTGCTCAAATCTTATGGTTGCCCAAGGTCATTTGATTTACTTTTTTTTGCAGAACATGAGTGCCAACCACCGAGCCAATGATGTGATTGTGGGTGAGGGGATGCCCCAGGTTATTTCTGCCCGGTTCATGTACGGACCACTGGACATGGTGGCACTGTCAGGGGAGAAGGTGGACCTCTACTGCATGACAGATCCAAAGACCGGGGAATGGGTGCTCCTTGACACCCTCACCACAGACAAGACTGGCCGTGTCACTTACACCATTTCACCTCTAAAGGCCCTCACTTTTGGCATCTATCCTGTCAAAATGGTTGTCAGGTAAACCTCTCTTTCCGTCTGACTTGTTGGGAGTAGTTTTACATTGATGCCAATATTTTAGATTGCATTACTTCCAAACTTATAGAACTACCTTCTCAGGACTTAAATAATGTTGAAATTTCAGATAATTTTTTTTCTCATTATTTTAGGGTGACAGGGCACTTACCAATGAAAGTTACTTTTTTCATGGTTTTTTTTTGCATTAAATGTTTAATTCTTACTGTTTAGCTATTTACTTCCTACATGCAGGCACCCTAACTTAGATTGTGAAAACCTCAGAAACAATTTTTATTTTGGATTACTCATTGGGATTCCACTCCTGGAAGGTTTAATAGTATAGGTATTGAGAGCATACTTCCTGAGCATATTCTTGGAAATTATTTGGATTAAATATACAAATGGAAGACTGACTTTCTTATACCTTTCAGAAGGGTGTCATAGATTGATCAGAGGAGATTTTTCTTTCACAGAGGTGATCATACAGGCATGGACTTTCACCTTGCTGTCATTCCACCAAAAACGGAGTGTGTGGTGTTCAGCATAGATGGGTCATTCACTGCCAGCGTCTCAGTGACGGGCAGGGACCCCAAGGTCCGACCCGGAGCTGTTGATGTTGTGAGGTCTGTTTTATTCCATGGAGAGCTTTTCAAAGGGAGTTGAGGGAAGGATTTTCATAATCACTTGGCACTGTTTTAGGCACTGGCAAGAGATGGGGTACCTTATAGTGTATGTGACGGCACGGCCAGACATGCAGCAGCGTTTTGTCATATCTTGGCTGGCCCAACATAACTTCCCCCATGGAATGGTCTCCTTTGCTGATGGCCTTTCCACTGATTTCCTTGCTCATAAGGTTCATTATCTCAAGCATCTCATCCAGGTCAGTGGCTGCAAGCCCACATTTTGATGTACTTCCCCTCCTGCATGCAGGGCTGCCCAGAGGTTTCCAGAGGCCAAGGGGCATAACTAAACCAGAGGCCCCTTTTGGGGGCCCCCTTGATACACAAGACCCAGGGCAGATTGTCCCCAATGCAATTCCTCCCCCCTCTGGGTGGCCCTGCCTGCATGCATGGCCACTTTCAGCATCAGATTGCCTGAACTAATTACTAACAACTTCACCAACTAGGGACTTCTGTCCCTAGTTGGTGAAGTTGTTAGTAATTTCAAGAGAACAAGAGGTAGCAGATTCGTGGCTGCAGATGAAGAACTTTAACTGATGGTTTCGATAACTGCTCAGTGATATGGCACAAATCTCAAGAACAGAAATGTTATTAATGGATCTTGGCTATTCAGGATTTCAGTTACAATCATGCTATTATTTGGCTTGTAAATTAAGCTGAGGAGGCTTATTAATTTCCTTGTATCATGTGATTTGTGGTAACATCACAAAAGCCATACATCTTCAGCAAAAAAGTCAGCATTTAGCTTCTCCTCTCTAGCTGATGCATGCATCTTCCCAGTGCGTTGAAATAAAAAGTCTTATCCAAGGAATATTGTTTTCACTTGTTAGTTCACTCCATGTCCAAGACAGTCATACTTCTATATGATAGTAATCTCTAGCATTTGAAATTTCAACTAACAATCAAATGTCTGTGAATATCTTTGTTGCAGTTTTTTGCTTGTTTACTCTGTTAGTTGTTGGGTGTTGAAGTTACCTGAACTTCATTGGCAGAGTGATTATTGCCACACATGCTGATGTGTGACTTCATGTGTTAGATGCCCTTAAACTGCTCTTGGATGGACAATATGATATTTAAAAAAATTGGAGATGAATTGAAAAAACAAGAAGGGGAACTATGCATTTCATTTGTTCTATTCATTGTGTGGGTATGTTGCAGGAGGTAGGTGTGGTGATCCATTGTGCATATGGGAGCAGCAAGGACATAGGGGTTTATGCTTCTCTTGGACTTGAGCCGAGCCAGATCTACATTGTCGGGAAGACATCTCGCAAGCACTATTCCTCTGCTATTGTATGTCCCATTTCCTTCCCATTTCAAAGAGGAGAAAGGTAGAGCACTGACAAGCAAGATTATTGCACATGAATGCATTTTGTGCATGGAGGTGTTAATGGAGGGGTATGCAGCACACCTGAGTGAGCTGACAGCACCAGGTGGGTCTCGACCTGCACGGGGTAACGCAAGGATGGTCATCCCCCGTGGGTTCTTCAGTCTCCCTGGCCAGGGTGTCACCCTTCAACGGCGCTTGTGAGAGGCTCTTGTCTTTTCCCTTCCATCTGCTTGCATGGCACAAAATTTTCTTTTTCATTGCCTTCAACTGTGTTTCCTTACTTCACACAACTATTGTCTTCACCATCATGTCTGTGCATGCCAATAATTCTCAGCCTGGCACTCTAGTCTTGACCATTGACCATGTGGTTGTGACATGCATAGTTTTTGCAAATCACTACCTTGATTATGCTTGTTTCTGTACAAGCTAGTTTTTATGAAGGGCAAAATATTGCCTTTGATGTACATTTTTTTTTCTTCAAAAGAATGGAAAACATTTTACCAGAAACTACAATTGGTCTATGTACTCTGGGTTGAGATGGTTACCCTTGAAGGTGCTTGAGAACTACCAGTGTCTCCATGGAGGAAAAGGTTGAGAACCCCTAATGTACATTTTCACCCCATTTCATTCTCTGTCTCCTCAGGACACAGGAATTTCATCCTTAATGTTGTGGAAGTTCAATCTTAAAGCCTTTCACTAAAAAAATAGCTCAATAGAAATGGAAATTCTGGATTTTCCTCATTTGATCTGATAACACACTGAGTTCTTTTGAAATTCATTCACTCTTGGCTTCATCTTATACTGGTGGAAACTTAGAGTAAAAACCAAGTCAATAAATCAAGTCAAGTGAAATTGAATGAAACCAATGCATATGCCATGACATCATTGTAGTACCCTTGTGGAATGGACTTCTAAGTTTAAATCCTTCTGATTTTCTGGATGCTGTAGGTCAAGCAAGAAGGCATCAATGTCAAGTGGACGGGGTTCATCTCGGGGCAAGAAATTGACACCATTCTGATCTCCCTCTTCCTATCCCTCTATATGCAAGTACAAATTTCCCTCGGCCTTCAGCCCTTCCCGGTTCTGCATATTTGTCATGTCATATTTGTCTGAGGAAACATAATTGCTCAAGCCTGCCCCAGTCATCACATCTCTGGGGCACTGTTTAGCCCCACCCATGTCGTGTGCCAAATTCGGTTCTGTGTGTTCCTTTGGAAAAAGGCAAGGAAAGTGATACCTTAACCTCAATGATCACCGTCGTTGCTTTCCCTCGATCGTCCCTGTTCCTCCTTGTATGGCCGACCTGGTGACGACCTGTGAATCTGCAAATCCTCTCAACCAATCTGTGATCCCTTTCATCAAAGAGAGAAGCTTCAAGTCCAAAAACCCAGTGGGACTGGGCGTCTTCTGGCAGGACCAGTGACGTCTCTCTTTCCCCCTTGCCGTCGGTATGAGTGCTTTGAAAATCCATGGAAAATTTGTGTAAATTTCAGATGGAGTTTGGTATCACCCTTTAAACATTCCAAAGACCTTTGAAGTGAAGGGCAGTGCAAGATAGGGATACGTATACAATTTCTCGTGTTGTGATCAGGGCCGGATTAAGGTTATGAGGGGCCTAAGGCTAATGGGAGGGAAGGGCCTAAGTATGAATTACATATTGCAAAAAAAATATGGAATGGAGGGCTTAAGGCTATAGCCTATGGGTTAATCCGGCCCTGATTGTGTTCAGAAACTCACAAAGCAGATTTTATGATAGAACAAGATATTGCATGGATGCCTTGGTCTCAAATCCAGTGCCAAACAATACAGAATCAATTCTTTGGTTGTAGTTCTGTGTGTTAATATTCCTGTTGTGTACTTAATTTTGTTACAAGTATTTATTTTTTGAAGTGTTATGAAAATATTTATCTTCAGTTACCATGATTTTTACACCAGTGATTTGAAAATGATTTTTAATGTTTAGCTGCTCAATTTAGCACTTTTTTTTCCTCCAGCTGGCACTCAAGACAGTGGTGTATTTTAAGACATGGACAGGTATTCTGCAGGAACCTGGTGTAAAATTTTCTGAAGTAGGTGTGTAAGAAGATTCAATTTGTCAATTCAAATTGGATAATGGGTATACCTTATATGATCGCAGAGGTGCAAACTTTTCTATTTATTAGGTTTCTATCAAAAATCATGATTGGCTTGCTCAGTCAGAAAGCATAATTGCAGCCAATCATTGCTGTTTTTATTTGCTGTAAGATTTCAGCAATATGGTGGATGATTCCAGTAGCACACTGCAGAATAATTCATTTTTCGATTGTTGCATTGCTAATGTGATTGAAGAGTAGGAAGAGAATGCCCATGGTAGAAACGGCAGGAAATCGAGTCACCGACTTGAAGATTGCTCTATTTTATCATCATATTAACCTGGTGCAAGTTGGTGGCTAGTGCCTCCGCATCTTGAGGTCAGGAGCATCGAATGAAGTAGGAGGAGAGAGTGAGAGCTTTATATATTCTGCCAATCTGAGCCTACAAAGCATCTCCCTTGTTCTACCTGAAGGCTTCCATTGTCGCCATTTCTGTCATTTAGCGTTTCGATGTTCCGGGCTCTTTGATAGCTTTTGGTACCGCACGTTAAGTACAAATTGGAATTCACAAATACGCCACTGAATTGAGGTTCAGCAGTTCCCGATCTTTTTGACGTAGCAAACCTTTTGTTTTCCTTTTTGTAGACTCCACGACCCCTCCGAAAGATTGTTAGCCGATACGAAAGAATACATGTGGATATACACAATGTATGGCAAAAATTAATCCATTTGTCGGTAATCGCTGGTCTAGTTGTTAGACAATCAGTACAGTTGTGATAGGCTCACGTACCGTAAACATGAATTAAAACGTCATCGTGGATGAAACGGCGAACTCGGGTTGCTTGTGGAAAAACCTTTGGTGGCTTGCTATGTTGATTCCCTTTCATTCCTTTGGAGCTTCATTCCCTCCAGTCCGAATAAAAGTGCTCCCCCAACAATCCATTCTGTTTCATTTTTAATTTCAAAAATGAATAAAACGATACAGGCGAACAATTGAAGGAAAATGCCTCTGTTCTACCGTCCGAAGAACGATAAGTGTGCATCCTTACCTATTGCTGTAATTAATTTTCACAATTGGGAACTTGCTTTGGTTTGAAAGTCGACACCAAGAGGTGGAGGACAGCAGATGTTGCGAAAGTACGGATCGGAACGAGGCTGAAGAGTTTGGAAGTCGACGCTTCTTCCTCGTAGCGTCCGATTGGATCCTCGGGTCGTGAAATCCATGTACCATATTTGTACGGCTCGTCGATTCCGTTTTTTTTTTCCAACTCCTGGTGGATTCTCGAAGAAATGCAAAATGCGACTAATGGCACCAGATCGGCAATGCCTCTGGGATCCTCGTTCGACAACGTATTTTTTTAAAGGGGAATTCTGAGTTTTTCCGATCCTCCTACTTTGCTGAAGAGTAAATCTGTGTGCTACTTCTTGAATCTTTTTAGAAATTTTAAGGGGAGAGGCGCCATCGAGTGTGACCAACAATCGGAAAGATGGACGAATGATTCCGTCGTTTGTCCGATCCCAAAATCGAGACGACGAAACTGGGATTCTTTGTTTTTACCTCCTGGTTTCCCATGCCATCCATCGGGTTTCAAATTTCAAACGTCGACGGGAATTTGATTGGATTTCGCCGCGCCCATCGGATCCCGCTAACACTGCAGACGATCGGGCACCATTTATGGCTTCTTAAATTGCTCTCGCTTCCAACGATTGCTTCTCTCGAGCTTCTGGATTTCAATGAATCTTGCAAGTCGTGTGGTACCGGTTGTGGTGCCTGCGTGAAACAGGTATCACAACCCCGACCTCCTCTGTGTATCGTAGCCGTAAAAATTCAGTTGTACCATCCGTCATCAGTATGTCCTTTCCTCTCAATAAAAAAAGGACCTCCATGGAGCAATTCGTTTCGCAATACCCCCCCCCCCCCCAAACTCAGCAAAATTGGTGCGCCTGTGTCGTCATGCAGACTCAGGTGAAGGACCTTTCGACTGCTGCCACTGATAGCCAGGAAAATTGGATGGCGACCTCGTGCCCACGCGGTTAAATGTATGAAGACTCCAGAGAAAACAGACGGAATTGCCAAGCCGGAAAGCTTTCGATACCGTTCCTCACAAGAGGTTGCGGGTTAAACTGGAGCCGCACGGGATCCAGGGTAGGACGAGTGAGTGGATCAGTAGCTGGTTGGCAGGACGAGAGCAACGGGTGATGATAAATGGGGAAGCGTCGGAGGAGGTCGGAGTCGCAAGCGGTGTCCCTCAAGGCT
>CAJPEV010000821.1:0-65246 GCA_905338385.1 Darwinula stevensoni | reverse complement strand
AAAAAAAAAAAAAAAAATACAAAAATATATAGCTTTAAGAGGGTTAGGCCTACCCTAAAATTAAGGAACGCTCGACCTCGACACGTCAGGAGTCAGGAGAGTCAGGAGAGTTAGTGATATCTAACTCTCACGTGATATCGAAATGGGCTAAATCGCCTCTTGATATCACTAACTCTCCTGACTCCTGACTCCTGAGCCGTTGGGCACGAAGGCCATCATATGACCATGTCTGTGTTCCACACCTTTGCATGAAATACATATTGAATAACATCTTGAGGCATTTTGCCCGTCTCCGTGCAGCCAGGTCCTAGAAATACGAGTAAAGTATTATCGCGGGAGGCCTTAATTAATCCCATTAAGACGGCCCAACTAAATTGGTCTTTTTTTTTTCCTTTCAAACCCGGTAAAAAATCCCGCTGGAGGAAATTTATTATGTTTTGTTTGGCGATGAAGCGACGCAGTCGGCATGCAGACCAAGAAACTCACTCCGGACTCGGATCCATTCGAATGCAACGGAGTCTCAGCGGCGCCTGGATGCATCGATTGCCTGCAGGCCTCGCACAGTCCTTTCTCTTCCCTACAGTAGATGGCACTAGCAGGAAGACAATATGGCGGAGCACTGTGTGAAGGACCTTGAGTTTGCTGCTGTTGGGGCAGCTTCAGATAGTTTATTCTTTAACGTGCATGCATAGGTGGCATACATACATTGTACTTTATCATTGGCTTTAGAGAATTGTTGACTTTGATTTTCTTTTGTCCAATCTGAACAGGTGATCTAGCCTCGTTAGGCTTCTCTGAGTAGACGTTTCGGTGGGTATAGAGAAAGGTGAACGAGAATGCTGGGCGGACACTTTGGTTCCTTGGTCAGGAGGATGCCGCAGCTTACCAGGGGATTAGCGTCTTCTGCCAATCAACCACATGCTGCTCATGAAGGTCAGCCGTCAAAATTTCTCTGGTCTAACTGAGCCTCATGGTAAGCAGTAGGCTATGAATGGGTCAAACGTTAAGACCACCAGACACAGACAGTATCGGCCAAATTTCTTGACTTGAGCCTCTGTCTTCCATTAACTATGCCAAAATCCTATCTGAGTTATTTGCCAATGGGCCCACACCTAATATTGTAGCGTGAATAAATGCTACAATATCGGGTTTGTGCCAATCACAAATCATGATAATTACATATATTGCAATTCCCATGAAGGTCATCTTT
The DNA here is from genome assembly GCA_905338385.1 of Darwinula stevensoni. Classification (NCBI taxonomy): domain Eukaryota; kingdom Metazoa; phylum Arthropoda; class Ostracoda; order Podocopida; family Darwinulidae; genus Darwinula; species Darwinula stevensoni. The sequence continues at coordinate 64,036 of CAJPEV010000821.1, read as the reverse complement.
CGTTCATTGGCAGTGTGCAAGTTAGGGCTATATATATATATTCCCTTGTAATACACACTGTGCAGTTGTTACTGTAGCAAGTCCGAGCTATAAGGGCGAGGCATGTGGAAAACATTAGGCTTCGGTCCCATTGTAGATCTTGGGACGGGAGGAACCGTGTGGATTGCGAGCTCACATTGAAATACAGACTTTCCGAACCTGCTTTTTTTGGGCAGGGGAGGTAGTCTAGTGGCTTTATATATATATATATATATATATATATATATATGCTTCAGTAATAGGTTAATCTGAATGTATGCATGATTTCCTGGAATAAATTGCATAAAGACATACTGAGAAGATTTACATTATCCTTTCCTGACATGCCAGAAGACAATGCTGAATCACCTAATGTCAATTGAATGCCCCAAGCTGGTATCTGCTAGGCACTTTCATTTTTTTGTTGTTGTCATACTATGAGGTACATGAAGTTTTACTGTTCTACACATTTATGGCTTGAAAAGGCAACTTCTTCCAATGTTATTGTGTGGTAGCAGCTGAGAAGTTATGGGTGTAAGTCATTGGTAATACCTTTCTCCCAAAGAATAACAGGGTCTCTTTTTGTTTTCAATGCAAACTCACTGTTCTCTATGGTAAAAGGTCTTGGTAGTTTTCACGTGCAATAAATGTAACTGGAGATTTCATGGGATACTCAATTCTCATCACAGAAGAACATACAGAATGGAGGCTGGAGTTCCATGAATCATTAGTGGGGTGTCCCACCATGTCCAGGCCTAATAACCTGAATGCATATTTGAGCAATGTTCATTTCTTGCATGGTAAAAATGATTGTTGCTCAAACTCTCCTCCCAAGTGCACCAAAACCTCACAAATTACTATTAAGGAGCACAGATGAAGGGAAAAATTAGTGATTGAAGCCTATCTGACTCCTAATTCGGCTTAGTTATCTTATATTAGGTCCTGACAGTGTAGTGAATGAAGAATCTTCCTTTTTGCTTGCAGCGGGCATGCGCATGTGGAGGCAATTGAGCATATTTGTTGCTCTGCCAGCTGTAGGTCTGTGTATGTTGAATGCATACCTGGGTATTCGGGATCATCCGCACGCAAGACCAGAATTTGTGCCATATGAACACATGCGCATTCGCAGCAAGGTATTCTATTGGATTTATTTTTTAATTAGACCCAAGGAATTCAAGAATTAAATGTTCTATTTATCTGATTCCATCAGAGGTTTCCCTGGGGTGATGGCAACAAGTCCCTTTTCCACAACCCGCACATGAATGCCCTTCCCGATGGATACGAAGAGGGCGACGACCACCACCATCATTAGAGGTCCAAGTTGTGCAATATGTAGAATCCAAGATTACTAAAGCTCTTGTATGCATGATGGCAGTTCAATTTCTCCGAGTCTTCTGTGAGATACAATAAAGAAATTTCCTTGTATTGTTGTCTTTCTGTCCCTTTATGATTAGTGATACCATTGTTTAGCCAGAGATCAAAACCTGATAGAGACGACACTTCAGGCTGAAACTTGAAATGCCTACAGTATTCTTTGTTGTGCTGTGCATTCTTAATTTGGAATCAATGTTCTCATGCAGACCTACTTTTTAAAAAATATCCTGAGTAAGAATATCAATTTTCAACATACAAAATAACTTATACTGATGTATTGAAGAAACTAGTTAGAAATTTTTGTAGCAACCTGCCTGATTTTATTGTATATGGATTTTTTCATGTAAACATTTTTGACTGAGGGTAGGGTAGTAGCAGACAAAGATAGGCTTCTTATTACAGAAATTCTTTATATGGTGAAGTGCCATTGAATGAGGTCTTCAGGTCTGCCTCTCTTGATAATCTTTAGAGGACAGCAATTGGCATACACATCAACAACTGAATCAGATTGCACTGTTTCCTTAAAGCATATCTGAAAAGGTTGATGGGGAGAATGTAACATCAATTGTTTGGTTTGGGTCTCCAAAGTGTTATGACCTAGTATTGATGTGAACATATAGAAGCAGATACACTCCTTCAGAAAGTCTGCCATTTTGTCAATGCCTAAGCCCTAGTTGCATAAAAAGTATCAAATACACAGTCAAATGTCTTGCATCATGTCTTGCATCATGACTAAAGAAGGCAGATTGAGATTGCACTCAAATGTAATAAAGAATTTTAAGTCATAGTAACTTCATTTGAGGAATATTTGATGTCTACAGGAATCCTATCTGGTTCTTTGGCAAGGATAGACAACTGCACCCCATTCTCAAAAATAATCCAGCAGTCTTGATCTGTCAATAAATAACAATATAATAAGCAGGAGAAGTAAGATGCTTTGTTTCCTTCAACTGTGCTGAAACCCTTAAAAAGTAAGCCCAACAATTAAAAGAATGTTATCTTTGAATCCTGATGCAGTGTTTCCAATAATACCTGGATGTCACAATTGCATCATTTTGACTCAGTCTGTTTGTAGAGAAGTATTGCCATCATTGTACCTTCTCTTCAGAATAGAATCATTTCATGCATATAGTACCATGATTGGTAGACAAAGATGTAAGAGGAGAGTTCTGGAAGAGAAGCCCAGGCCCTTTCCAGCTGAAATTAAATGCTGCTATACCAGTTGATGGTAGAAGAGACTGCAAATTGACAACTGACTGACTCAGTCGAAGAACCACTCTGTGTGGAGTGATCTGTTGACTGTGTCCTCTACATGGAGTATTGATGAAAGATAACTAAGGCTTTCCATATTGCTTCATGAATTCCATCATGTCAGCTACAAGCACCTAAATTCACAAAAAGCCACTCAAGATCAACTTGTAGCAACTTGATTTTCTGCATGGCTAAGGAGTCTTTCAACAAAAATTTCAAAAACCTTCATGGTACATATGACATCACTTAAAATTTCCTTGGAAAACCATCCAATAAAGGGATTTCTTCGAAATAATGCATATTAACCTCTGAAGTTATTTTAAAAATCAACCCATAAAAAAGAAAGAGTCAAAATCCTCAGCTCTCCAAGCTCAATGGTTTTGATTCCATCCTCCTTGGCCTTTGCATCTCATAACACTCCAATAAACATATACATATATTATGCAAATATAAGGGCTCTTTAGATCTTGACAGTCAACCAGTTATCAGAGACCACAATGGTGCTGACACATCCATTTAAATTCAAGAAATGATGTGAAAAACTTGGATTTTCAACAACATTACAACAAGCAAATGACTGAAATAGAAAAAAGGCAATGCAACAACAATGAATAGCTACTTCTTCACGTGTCTTTTTTTGGTCTTCAACTTGCGCATCAACTTCCTCTTCTTGTTTGACTTCCCTTTTGGCTCCTTGAGTCGAGTAAAATAGGTTTCCTCATACCTAAGTGAAACCAAAGGTCATTTTAATGCATTTTTCTCTAATATGATTAACATAGCAGGTAATTCCATACTGAATGGTTTCCTTGTCCTTGGGACGCTTGGCTCCCTTGCGACTGCCAGATTCATGGAACTCTGAATCCCACACCTCCATCGGTGTATCCAAGTATTCCGATTTCATCTCCTCCAAAACTTCCCGCTTCAGCTCCCGTTTCCGCTTCTTCTCTCCCTCTCTCTCTTCCTGATTTTCAGTCATGTCACCTAGATTTGGCCATACAAACTCATTAGATGCAAGTTTGCAGGATCTAACAAATTTATATCATTCCTGTCATTTTATCCCATATATACAAGAGCTTTCAATATTACCTTAAAGCAGGTTAGGAAAACCCTTGCAAACCAGCAATGAGGTTTGCTGGAATGGAGACACACGAATGGGAGGGGTAACCCCGGCCCACTTAGTCTGTTTGCATATCCTTCCTGGGAAATTCTGATTTGTTGCCTCTGGTTCATGGGGAAAATTATTTTTTTTTTCTACACTGCCTTAACCCTTTGACGAGTATGCCTGTATATATACGGCAACGCTGGGTGGCACTACTGGAGTATGCCTGTATATATACGGGTTCATATTTTCATGCAGTGTCGTAAGTGCAAATGCATGCAGTGGGTCATGAGACTGACCAGACAGGTGGTACCATCTAGCCATCTCTTCCAAGAACTTATTCTGAGAATTTAAATTGCAATTAATCCCATAAATATGCAAAAGAATCAAAAGACGTCAGTAGAAGAGGACCGATTCCTGGTACCAATGCGTCGCCTGTTACATCGGACTCTGTATCCATCCATGCTTTGCAGAGTAGCACACCTTAAGCATTTCGGAAGATTAGAAACAAGAGAAATGTACAAAATCACCTCAGAGATCCCAATATTCATATGCCCAAAAACTTATTTTAAAAATATATGCAAGTACAATGTTAATTTATGTAAGAAAAATAAATCTAGTAATTTTCTGTCACAATTGTGGAATCTAAAAAAAACTCACTCCTGTAGGTCCGGCAAGGATGCAAAAACCCACTACTCAAAGGGTTAAAGAGGATTAAAATAAACTCTTTTCATCATTTTTACTTTGTGCATGAAACAATATTTAAAAAAAAACCTTTGTTCAAGCACCTGTCAATCTTGACCTTTTCAGAAAAACTGTTGGCTTCCAGCACATTCTTGAGCTAGTATAACAGCTCTTCCTAGATTGCTAAATAATCCTTTCTGTAAAAATGATCCACCGCAATTACCCATCATCGAAGGGCTAGATGAACGTGTATTTTTGATTGTGTGCAAGTAATCCTGAATGGTGCAAGAGATACTTGGAAAAAGTGAGTGCTTTTTTTTTTGGGAAAGGATACTGGCACTTAAATTAAGGTCATTTCAGCTGGAAAAAAAATCATTGTCTTCATTTATCGAGTTTCAAGTCCATCTAAACCACATCCATTGGTAATATTCTAGTGAAATCCCACCTGGGAATGGTACAGAGGCAAACTTGGGGATGACATAGGGCTTTGATGGTCCCTCCTTTGCCTCTCCCTCCTCTGCACCTTCATCCTCATCACTAGCACCTTCCTGCAAAGAAAGACAAACACCAGTGTGAAAATCTAGGACCTGTTGAAAGACTCAAAACTCTAGGACTATCTGTAACCTTGGGTACGAGTGCATCAGGATGGGGTGCATATCGGAGAGGATCAGCTGCATCCACTTTCCCTTTCATTCCTACTTCAACGGCTTTGTTGATCTGGTACATAAGTTTGTGCTGAAGTGGCCGGCTCTTCTCCATTGTCGTCCTCATTCGAATGATGGAGTCTTGAAAAGCGAAAAAAAATGGATGCAATATTTCAAGGTAGATGACATGAACTGTTAAGAGCAGGATGATGATTAAGGAGAGATAATTAGAACACCCACCAATGATGGGAGAGTTCTCCAAGGATTGCCCATGCAGTTTAAGGTGAATGACACCAAGCAGATCCAGGATATAATTTAGCATTACTTGGATCCTTGCATGAAGGAATGACATCCCCTGTAAAAAAAAAAAAAAGAAATAAGAGTGAGAAAAAGTCTTAGGTGACTATGGGTGGAAGTCCTCATAAATGCACTCTACCTGTCTAATCCAGCATAAGCAAAAAAAAAGCACTCCCCCAGAGTTATTAAACAGGTATGGCCCTATGGTCTTTTCTTTCCCTTCCAATTCTCAGAATTATGTTCCACGATCACAGCGAGTTCAACATCATTGGATAGGTCTTCTTTTTTTTTTCAGAATGAAGGAGATATGGATGAATCTGTCTGGCCTACTATATCTTAATTCATCACCTTTTGTTTTGGAATTCTGCAGTTGGACTCAGCCTTAGCCCTAACGTTAGACCAGACATTGACCTAAACCAGTGGTTCTCAACCTTCATTTTACTCCCCTTGAACCTTCATGCATTTGGGGGGGTGACACCTCCCAGGTTGAGAACCACTGACCTGGACACTCGAGTAAGAAGAACTTCCATACCGAATCGTTGAGTTCCTTGCAAGCGTTTACGAGGGAGATGAGAGAGGGAGTCAGCTGCGATTCAATCTCTTTGCTCATACTTTGTAGTAAGTCCAGGAAGACAGGAATGTCTTCCGCTAGCAATTCCTTATCCATGATCGTCCACCAAGTCCCAGACAAGAGCACGCTGCTGGAGGACACGTGGGTCGTGGGCGCGATTTCTCAATCTTCAACTGAAGTTGGAGTGATGATCAGAAATCGAGCAAGAGAAACGGACTAGTAGCACTGGGTTTAGAACCAAAGATTTAATGTAATATCCTTTTCAACATGAAAGTGTGATGTCACTCTGGCGATCCTTGGCTAATAAACCTGCCATCTCATGTTGATTAAAGTTCTGTGATTAACTCAAAGTGAATAGGTCATTTTGATCGAAGTTGCCCACTTTTCAGAGTGGCGTCCCTCTGGGCGCAGCACGTGAAACGTGTTATTCTTTGGGGAGATGCCCAAAGAATGCATTTAACGGAGAAAATGCCAACGAATACACGAATGTTTGATTGGCAAGGCCTGAAAATGCACCCAAATCTGTGATCAGCATGCCGGAATATAAACCAGTGAAATGTGCCTCGGAGAGTGCCATCAACCACACTATGGATCCTCCCGACCGAGTCCTACCTCGGCCTAATGGAGGCTCTTGTACGTTTTATAGCCGGCAGCTACGGCAGTATTCAAGCCTTCCCAGTCACTACCGTGCCCGAGATGAACGCAAAAAGCCTTTGTCGAACATCGAATTCCGGTGCGACTTGAACATGATCAAGTCTTGGTTTGCCAACTTCAATGAGTCGCAAAAGAGGACCACTCTCTTGGAATTATACGTGAGGACTATAATGTGATCAGATTTAATATTCCCATATGTTGCCCAGGCCCAGAAGTATTCAAACAAACCATCGTAATTTAACATTAATCTCTTCGCTACTAAATTTTCCAGATTCCTACCTCTCAACAGCCTCCTTTTTGCACTCAACAATAAAGCAAAACACTGGTACTTCTTTCTCCCCCCCATCACCAGATCTTGGATAGTTTACTCCATCTTAAAGCAGTTTGTGCTGCTGCTGAATGCCTCTGCTTCATTTTTCATGAAAAACATTAAATTTAGTTGATTAAATGGGACTTGGTTTAATTTCTCNTAGAGATTATATTAGTGATCTCTTTATCAAGAGTCAAGATAGTTAGTGACATCAAGAGGCGATTTCGCCCATTTCGATATCACATGTTGAGGTCAAGCATTCCTTAATTTTAGGGTAGGCCTAACCCTCTTAAAGCTAAATATTTTTAATTCTGGAGAATTCTTCCATCAAGTAAATTAATTCAATTTCCCTTCAAATAAATTGCCTAAGGTTATAAAGTGAAGCTCTCAACATCAGAAACTTAAGTAGTTACTTACTCCCATCATTATTAAACAAGAACATCAAAGGCAGAAAAATGAATGAACTGTCTGAGGATATAAGGTTTGCATAATCAACTTGAATATTTGAAGCCAAAGTATTTCAATATTTGATGATTTTTTATAATAGGAAATGGCTTCAAAGGAGGTTATAGGCTGATAGGATGTCTAAAAAAAAAATAAGAAAAATATCTATTAAACTTTTTTTGCATCCAAACCCAGTCACCCAGAGAGAACCCAAGGAGTTCTATGAAAGGCCTCATTATCCACTATTTGAATTTCCTCTATTTCTTTCCCTCTTCCCCATATCTTTTGTCATCACTTGCAAATATGTGGAACATTGATGATTATGCTTCATTACTTCTTTCACATAACAGTAAGTTCCTGTCAGAATTGGAGTTGAATATTCATCATCATGATGAAACTTTTTCATTGATAGTAGTGAAGGGTTAACCATTCACTGTCTGTGCAGTGGAATATCCTGAGCTATTCTAACTTAAACTACTTTGCAGACACCATCCTTCAGCACTGAATTACAGACTAATAATGGGCTTTCTAAATCAACAAATTATACTTCCATTATGATGCTCCAAAATCATGCATCCCATGCTGTGGAGGAGGTGACCATGAAACTAATTGGTAGCAGATTCCTTACTACTAAATCTCAAGGTTGTATAGTTAATGGATCAAGAAATTACATTGTTGCAGAATATGCATCCCATTGTACTTCTTTGTCAAGTACATCTCCAAGTTATAAAGTGTAGCATTTTGATGGAGGGAAGGGAAAGCAGGAAGAAGTTCAAATAGAATACTTGGTCTGTATGTATTCATGTAAATCAATCATCTAGGCTTCTTCTCTAACTTTACCACTCATTAATGACTCCACAGGAATGCCAAGGCACCAAAACTGCCCCTCTTGCAGTTAAAGAAAGCTTCAAGCACAGGTTAATCCTTGTTGCAAACTTGGTCCCAATCAGACAAATGTTCCCTTGTAGGGTCAGGAACCTGTTCCCAATGGACTATTGTTCATCTTGTGAACACCATGTACACCCTCACTTAGTTCTATGAACACCTATACAGGCCATTATGTACACCTACCCTTGGGCTATGTGAACACCTTGCTGTTCACCCTTCACCTGTTACATCCATGTTTCTACATATCCATGTTGGAGTCTTTTTGTTTGCTATCCCTGTTACACCTTCCTGCTTCTGCCAGGTTCTTTCAGTCACTGGTTGCTCTGCATCTTATGCCAATAGGTCCATAGATCAAGAAGTACATGTATGCCAAAATGCATTCAAAATTTTTCTTATGAAATGTCATCCAGCAATGGATAATGCTATGTAGTAGTAGACATTTCAGAGGGAAACAAGGAACAGGGGAGGCTAGCTAGGATGTACATGGTGTTCACAAGACATAGAATAACCCCCAATCAAAGTACCTTTGCTTTTGTAGTCATTGCTGCCTTGTAATGAATGTACTATTTTCTAACTTTCCTTCTGGCTCTACCTATTAACTTATGACTCATGAATTATTATACCTGAAGTGTGTTGTTTCTGTTATGCTTTTCTTGCAACTTGCATTCTTACCCTCAATGAGAGAATCTGATTCATCATGTTTAATTTCAGAAATTTAAGTTCTGTCATCTCCCTAGGTTTATCAGTGCCAGCAATCTTAGGAAGTGGGGAGCAGTGGGAATGCTGGTCAGCTTAATTTGCTTTGGGGAGACCCCTCCATTTCCATGATGGCACTAGTCTTTACTGTGGGTGAGAGTTTGTCTCAGTATACCACTGTTAAAAGGAAAAAACTGCATAAAATTTGTTTTGGATGTCACCTTTCACAATAAATTCAGGCATCATGAATTTTGCTACTTGGCCTCCAACAGCCACAAGCCAAGGAATTTTGCATCTGAAAGGAATCTGCCTCCTAGAAGTGTTCAATTTCCAATGAAGCTCCAATAGCATAGTTCAGGGTCTTGGTGTGTAAAGTAAGTTTGGCTCTGTTGTATCATGAGAGTTTTTATCATTTCCTTTTTATGGTTTTCTCACAACAGGATATGTGCAATGGATCCGTCTGGTGTCATCATGGACTTTCCCTCCGCCTGGAATATGAGGGTGGGATGCATGGGCGATGTTATCCAGGATGCATGGACTTTGTCACGTGGTTTCCTCTTCACCTATCCCTCCGAATTCTGTCCTACCTTGATCCAAAGTCACTTGCCACTTGTGCCAGGGTCTCCAGGTATTGGTCACTCTTCAGTTGCTAATCCAAAGGGGGCTAAGCCTAAGTCTATAGGTGTCTTGACACTTCCACTGACTTGAGTGGAGTCTACAGGAAAACTTTACTTGTTACAGAATGGGAGATAACTTGTTCATAAAACATATAGTAACGAGATGAGACCTGGATACATCCCAGGTCTCTACCTCTCAGGAAATATCGTACTGATGAATCTGCTGGGCAGGTTTATATGTTGTTTTAGGATGTAGTTGGTATCATTTTGGTGCATTTTATGCCTCAGGGTCTCACTGATGCAGGGCATCAGTGAGACCCTGAGTAAAAATGTATTGTAAGTGGTATCTCCTAGTTGTGTCCTAAAAAGAAATAAAATGTACCTACTTTCTGAAGATATCTTAGCCCATGCTAATTGTAAATTTCAGCCCGGGCAAAAATTTACATGAAAAGAAAATATAAAAAATTAATCATCATCTTATCTCGGAAATCTAAGAAAGGAGAGGTGATTGATGAATGTGCATGTTTGAATGTTATTTATTTATCCTACATGAATAGAATTCAAAGTTAAAGCTTGTCAGTTCTAGATATAGGTTATTGAGAGACATTAAGATTGAAGGTGCCCAAAAGTTTTCCTGAATGTGGGAAATCATCTATTTTTCCAGTTTCAAACTTTGTTTTGAAACCATTTATAATGGTACTCAATAAGTTTTTTGGTGACCTTTGCATTATCATGCACAGGCCCTGAAGTTCCTGATTGAAAAAGGGCCTTCTGCAGTCTTTGGAGTTAGGAAAATCTATAATTCTGACATGAATTGGTTTCTTTACAGGCCATGGAAAGAGGTATCCTACCATGACATTCTTTGGCAGAAACTCTGCCAACTTCCACAGTGGAGACTCTCTGAAGCTGGGGAACGGAAACACAGGGAGTTGCATCGGAAGCACAATGGACGTATTGACTGGAGGATGGTGAGATCTGATACATTTTAGACATTAAAGACAGTTATTTTCCAAAAGTAATCTTACTCCCATCCCTCTACAGTTCATGTAAAACTCATCAAGCTATAGTTAGCTTTATGAGGTTAAAGCTGTCTAGCTTGCATTTTTGAGAAAATATGTTGGCAAGCAGAAAGGAGCTCTTATATCCTGACCCTTGACTGAGTCATACTGTTACGTTCTTCTTTATCAGGCATTTGTTGAGAGATACCGATTGAAGAGGAATTGGGCTCGAGGCCAATGTCATGTGCGAACATTTGAAGGACACACCCAAGCCATCTCATGTGTGCAGTTTGATGAAGATCGCATCGTGAGTGGCTCCCATGACAAGACCATCAAGGTGAAAGTTTTTTTGATTGTTTACATTCCTTTCTGGCCATTTTATCTCTTCTTCATAAAAGTTTTCCATGGACAGGTATGGAACATGCGAACCAACAGCCAATGGTCAGTGATGACTCTGGTGGGACACTCAGGAACTGTCCGTTGCTTGCATCTGAGTGGAAATCGCCTTGTGAGTGGATCCTCAGATTGTAGCATCAAGGTGTGGGACCTGGAAATCAAGCCACTCTGGTCCAGCATTGCCTGCAAGGTCACCATGCTTGGGCATACAGATACTGTTCGCTGCCTTCAGGTATAGATAACATTTGCTATCCTGCTCTACTAGAGTTTGGCTCCCTGGGGATAAAATTTCTTGGCCTTCAAGTTATAGCACATGAGAACAAATGGAATCAATAAGATGCATAGAACAAGAACTTTGATGCAACAAATAATTTTTTTAATTTCTTTTCATTTTTATTCCATGCCAATCACATTTAGAAATTATTGTCTTTGTTACACAATAAGTGGGACACCAAGTAAGATATTATGATATGGTGAACCATGATAACCAAGTGGCACAAGACTTGGAAAAAAGTCATTTATGGGTATGCAGGGAGGTGATGAAGATATTTCTTCACACAGGTGGCCATATTGGGGAGTTGTGGGGGAACCTTGAAAAGTATCCACTCTAAGTACTTTTACTTTGCTGTGAACTGTCATGAAAGGAACATGGAGTCAAGTAGAAATGCAGCATGAATTACAATAAATTGGTTAGACCAAGGTAGGTGCTAAACCTGCAAGTGGATATGCATAGCATTACAAAGGCCAATGATATTGTTTTCCCATCATAGACCTATCACCTATGATAGACCTAACTTAGCAATATCTTGTAGGTTGGTGGTGTGACATTTTGACCAGCAAAGTCCAAAATTTCTCATGAGCTATGGTGAAATTCTAGGCTGATGAGAAGAAGGTGGTGAGTGGCTCATACGACATGACCATCAAGGTGTGGGATCTAAAGGGTGGAGAATGCCTGAAAACACTGCATGGGCATGAAGGCCCTGTCCTTTGTATGCAATTTGACCAGCGGCACCTCATCACAGGTGGAGGAGATTCCCTCATCAAGGTAAAGCACAGCCAGTCATTTTCGCAGGAAAAAGTTAAGCAGATCAGAATGGTTGGACCTTAAAGAGTGCAAGGAATGGAGTATTGAATGCATTCTATCTTACCTAACCAGAGTGGTTATTGTAGGTATGGGACTTAGACATGGGAGAGTGCATGATGACTTTAGAAGGCCATCAGAATGCTGTCACTTGTCTGAACTTTGATGGGGAGCGCATTGTATCAGGATCCCTGGACCATACCATCAAGATGTGGCATCGAGATGGTGGGACGTGCCTTGCTACTCTGGATTGGAGGACCTCTGAAGGACATACAGGTCAGGAATACCATGCTCCTAAGCTGTATATGGGTACTGAGTAGGGCTGTACTGATGGCTGATTTTTCCCTCAACTATTGGCCAGTGCTGGTGCTGATTGTGGCCTATAGATGGAATCGCCTATAAATTCTAATGTCTAATTGGAAGCCATGTGATGCTTCTCAGTAGGTCGCCTTGAAATGATGACCATTTTTAGTCCTGTCTAGCCTGTCTGTCTCTCTATAAGGCTGTCAGTGGTTAGCTTGTTACCCATTGCTGCTGTTGCATGCACTTAATGACACATCCCTTGCAAAAGCTTGACATAAATGGAGATGTAATGATTTCCCATTCTTTACTGCCACCTTCATCAGCTGGTTTCTATAATCTGGCTGGAATATAATCAGATTGATAGTTTTGTCTGGGAGAGGCTGGCAGGAGTGACTTTCAGTGAGACAGGAGGACTGGTGCCTAGCCACATTCACACACTCACATAATTTGTTTTTGCTTTTTTTGCCTGTCCTTTGGGCACCAGCAGCTGATAAGGTAATTTGGGGGAATATGACTCTACAAAATGAAATCTGGTCATCACAGCCCATCAAGGTCAAATTTGACTTTTAAAATGATTCTAAAATACTGATTCATATCTCCTTTACTAAACCCCAGCAAGGTACATGCAAAAAACCACATGGATACTGTGCCTTTGAATCTTTTCCAAGATGGTCCCAAGAGGCCATATTACCCATATTCTTGGGGGAATATGGCCACTTCTCAAAACACAACTCAAGGTTTTCCATGTGAGCGTGAAAAATGCTGGAATATGCTGAGTACCTTGAAACATAATAAGGGGGATTCAGCAGTTGAAAAAGAATTCATTAACAGTATTGAGGGCTAGCAAAGAAGTAGACATTATTATCCGACTCAAGGACCTATTGCAAAAAGCAGGATTGCAATGCTTTTGGCTTCGAGTAACATTGCACATGATTGGGGGCCTGTATCTAGAGACTGTGGGTGTGATAGGAGTGATCAATCATGAATTAAAGCAAACATGCGCCTCGAGTGCAAAATAATTGGTCTCACATTGCAGGAAAATGCTGTGTAGTTTTTGCAAGCATGGATAAATAGTGCCAAAAAAATCACAGGAAGCCCTTTAAACTTTTTGTACTAGGGATATTTACTTGCATTCAAATTTCGTGCCATGAAAATTTCTGGAGTGTGTCAGGCAAAGCAGATGTCCAGGAGGCGGTGCATGAGCATGTCTTCATGCACGGCCTCCTCATATACTGCATATTTCGTCCAGATGTGCAGTACGTCTATCCATATATCCAGAAGAAGTGCATCAGATGATCTTTTGCAGCCTGAGATCCCACATGAAAGGAAGCTGACACTACCAATAAGTCAGTGCGGTGCTGACAGGAAATGAAAGACGTGCCCATATTACCCCAAATTGAGATGGCCATATTCCCCCATATTGACTTGCATTACAAAATTGACAACACTGTCTGCAAACCGCAAGTGAAGGGGCTAGCACTTTCCACAAGCATTCTGGAAGGACCATAGAAGAATTTTGAAGACATGGTTTCTGCATCCATGCTGCTATTAGGAAACTTGCACTTAAGTTGCTCAAGGCTCATATTAGTTTCAGGGTCATGAGTCAAAGACTCGCATGCATATGACTTTCGAGACATTGATGTATCCTGAATTCCTTTGAGAACTGGACCAATGAACAGGTCTAAACATTTTGACAATTGCATGTACTCTTCCATAGAACTATTTTTTTAAATCGCCCAAAATAATTATTCAGTCTGTAAGGGGATTCATTGTGAAGGACCATATTACCCCAATGGCCATATTCCCCCAAGTTACCCTACCAGTGTTAGCCAATACTTCAGTACAGCCTTGAGTACTGAGTCTTCCTGTGACACTGTCAATGGACTCATTCCAGCCTCCAGCTATTGAGATATGTGCTTGACCTTGTTTGTGCCAGCTCTATCTCATCATGAATAAGGATATTCTTTCTTGCCCAGCAATTGGAATTTCTAACTTAAATGCCTGAAAGAGTTCTCTTTCATTTAGGAGTTATACGAAGTCTTCAGGCCGACTCATGGCGCATTGTGAGTGCCTCTGATGATAAGACCCTCAAGGTGTGGGACTGGGCAACCGGTCAGCGGTTGCTAACCCTTCGTCGCCATACTGATGGCGTCACCTGCGTTCAGTTCAACGACTTCATCATCGTCTCTGGATCCTATGACAAGACAGTCAAGCTGTGGGATTTCACAGTCTGCTGACAATGACAGAATCCCTTTCTTGTCTCCCAGTTCCATTTATTGTCCAGCCTCATCAAAGTTTGGTCCTTGATAATGTAGGTGATTTAATATCACATTGCAGACAGTACAAGTAGTAATGTACCTGTGTGGCAGCTATGTTCAGGAAAGCCAGGATTTCCTTTATAATAATAAAAATAGCATAGATGTCAAGGGTGATCATGATGGAAGGTGGTCATTAAAGGTTTTTTGTTTATGTTATTCAGTTTTGAATAGACAATTTTGAATTGATGTTTGCTAATATGACTATATCCTATAGTTTGACAAATTTTTTTTGTGAGATGAAGAGGAGCTGTATGAGGGTGCTAATGCCTGACAGCAGAGAGTAGCAAGTAAAACTACTCTTACTGAAGAAAGTCCTTCTATTTCCAATATGCATCTTAGGTTCATAATGGAGTTCACAGTTATCAAATCCATTGAAATAGGCATAAAAGGATGGTACCTTAAAGCCCTTTAGGAGTAGTTCATGTTTGGTCTGAAGTTGACTCAGAACTCATGATGTAAACAGGTGATGGACCCAAGTGAAGTTGACATGAGAGAACATATTATTATAGGCGTGCCTTCAGTCTTGAATGCATGAAAAGAGTTCAAAACTCCCATCTATCTTCTCAGCCATGAAATGGTTAGTATAAGTAGGGAATCGTAAATGCATGATGGTAATCAATTATCCCTGACCTGCATGAAAAGGAATTGTCTCAGTAGAGCAATGTCTGTGACAGTGCATTATTAATGCAGTGATTTTCACCATTTTGTTCAAGAATTCATTTTTAAAGAGTTGATGAAAAATCATCTCAGTTGGCCATCACTATTTAATGCAATTTAATTACATGACTGCTTAGTTCCATCATGATCACTCTGGACTGTGCTAGGGCAAGGGTATTGTAACATGCTTCAAATACCAGGTGGTGCAAAAGATGCATCCTGCTTGAAGCTTTATAAAACTTAATATGGATATGCTAGATTTGTCAATTTTTTTATATCACAGGAAACCGTCTAAGATGTAATTTTTGAACGTTTTGAAGTCTCACAGTTGAGTAAAGAGTAAGAGTCCTTGAAACTTTAATAAGAAAATTCCACTTTTACACATATCAGGAGACAGCAGTTTCTGATGTGCTCTACAGATGTCTCCCATTGGTTGTTTAAAAGCTGTTTCTTATGGCTGCATTATTATTGCATATTCTCGACTGCAATATCATCATGTTGTATCTTACAAAAGAAAATTCACTGCATTGAAGGGGCTTCTTAGAAGGGCTGGAGAGGGAAGAGAATCCATGTGCAATCCACGATTTTATAGAAAACTCTCTCTACTCCTTCCCTCTCCAGTCCATGTACTCTAAACACACCATCAAATTTGGGCCTTCTCAGATGATGCCTGAAGACATTACACGGTCAAGAATACTCAGACTCAGCATTAAAAATACCCTTCAAAGAAGAGAGAACTTTCAAGGTGTGCTTAGACTGCATCCACCTCGTGCATGGAAAAAATTTAATTTCATGATTGCTTGTCACTTTTTATCCAGACACCCTAGACATTTTAAAATTTCAATAATTTGTGATTAAAAAAAATTATCAACCTAGAAGTTCCAGTCGATTTCAAAAGGTATCAAACAGGATGCTTTTTTTGGCACTGCCCTATACATATGCTATAGACTCATGGAAATCCAGCCTAGCTATGCAAATATGTAAGAGGTGAAGTTGCTGCTTTGTTCAAGATGGTAGCTGAATGGCCTGCCTCCAGGTTGTATCTACCACCTTCCTTTTTTTCTTAATCAAAATATATACTAATAATAAAAAAGTGTGATCTTTGATTTTGCTCTCAACAAAAGTATTCTTTTATTCTTTAACAAAAATTCTTTCCTTTTGTCAACTTCCTGTGATAGTTCAACACCGAAGTTTTTCTGCATTTGTCTCATGCTGTGCTCCTTCCCTTCTTTGTCCTTTTGTAGTGATTTTTTATCCTTGGATTTTTGAGGACTGCAGTTCATGGATGAACCAATGAATCCTCTTTTCTCAGAGAAGGTGTGCTTATTGCTTTATTACTTTGCTCTCACAGTCAGGAATAACATAAATGCAGTCTATCACAGAAGCAATAATGACTTTAAAATATATTTAAAAAGATACTGCTTAAGCAGATGCACTGGCAATTCAGTGTAATTCAATCAAAATCATGAATATGGGAATGTCAGAGAAAAAAATGCAATCAGGAGCAAATGACTAAGTGAATTCAGATTGACATGATTAGGTAATAACTTGTATGCAAAGACATAATATCAAGTCAACAAATAGAGTCAAAATGCATCCATTCAGCAAGAGTAATGTTACAAGTGTGTGGAAAATTGAGCAAAAGCATTGCAATATCAGCTATGAACAGTCACTCAATAATTAATCCCTGCTGCCCCATGACTGGCACTTTTGTTGTGGACAATTAATTGCAGACATCATCGCAAGCCTGTTTGGTCGATCCAATATGTCATAGCAAACACAAATCCTTACACTTTCATGGAAGGCACCTGCTTGTAAACAAGCATCAAAGCAAGGTGGGAAAATGTTGAGGAAGGAATGAGGTGCTGAAGTTCCTGATGGCTACCAAGTGGGAGAGGGAAGGGAGGGAATGGGTTACTGTCATCTTTCACATTTTTTAGCTGTGCTGTTCATGCGTAAATTTCGGTTTTCATGTGTGCTGCTCTAGAAGACAGGGATATCTACAGGGATTGAAAACTACTCTTAAATTTTCATTGTCAAGAGACTAGAAGGCAACAGTGTAATTGCAAAGCTGTAAGGGTAATAGGGTGTGGCATGCATAAAAGAGAGGCTCGTAGTGTTGATTTATGATTTTGTTACTAATTGAACTGGGATACATGACAATTGCATTTCAAAACATTCATACAGGAAGTCCACCAGTGCCTTGCTTGGATTCAGACATATGAATTCATCCCAGTCCCCATTATGCCTTCATGACAAGGAGAGCACAACAATCAGTGTCTATGGCAAAATTGCTTTCAAGCAAAGGTACATGCGATGTCACATCTGCAACAAATTGTCAGAGCCTGTTGTCTCATCTCAAACGCAGGAACCCTAGAGCCTTTGCATGCAGTACTTCATTCAGAAATGAACACTCCAGTAATGCATAGTTATTTCTGATATTCAACAAATACTTGGTTTCTTATTACTTCTGGTCATTACATGAATAGTTCAGCAGTACAGTAACTTCAAATTGTAATGTACATTCAAGCTGAGAACCTGCCCTACCCAAGGTTAATAGAAGCATCAGAGTGCCAAAAAGACTTCCCTGCATTGTGGGTTTACATGTATTGGGGGCACAACACAAAGTTGATGATGTAGCAATAAGTACTGTATTATAGTGAATATAAGGTAATGGTCTTTTTGGAAATAAACCAGGATAACATATACAGGTTGGGTCAAAAGAAAGGTTACACTTAGAGTTACATGTTAAAACAACAACAATATACAGTCGACTCCCGTTACAACGAAGTCGATAAAGTCATGGGAATTATTTCGTTATATCAGGACGGGAGGTCATACATCTCCATTTAAAGGACTTTAATCTATTTTATGGCCTCATTTACATATTTTATTATCTCTCATGCTCTAAGGCAGCGGTTCCCAGACTTCTTTGAATCGCGACCCTCCGGAATCCAGAACGAGGTATTTTAATAGTAATTATGACGTGAAGAAAACTGATCGCCCTTTTCTGCAGGGCATGTTTTATCCCAAGCGGATGCAGATATAGTGATTTTTGATACTGGGAAAATGTACGCGACCCACAGTTGGGGACCGCTGCTCTAAGACCGCTGCTCACAAGAGATTTCGGGGGTCTCCAGAGCAGCATCCATAATTTGGTCACTAAGGGCAAATCAAAACACGAGAATTAAAAAAAAATAAGCTGCGCTTTCAGAACACGGCACTCATGACTGCAGGTAATCTTGGATGCATGTCTGCCGGCTTGAACTCGCCCGCTTCAGAAAGAATTTCTCTACGTCCCAGATTTTTCTATGCATTTCTTCATTTCCGTGTCATGCACGATAAAGGTGCAGCCTGATCCTTTCCACAGCCTCCGTCACATCCCGTGACTTGGTTATGGCTGGTTCTTCCATTTCCTCTTCGTTGGCAGCATCTTCTTGCTCCATAGCTCCGTGAGCTTCAGCGCACATAGCAGAATTGGGAAGCGGCTCGCACGTGGGAACGTCCTCGTCAATATTCACGAATTGCGTGAATTCGCAACCCACTTGCAACTGAAGAGCGATTCCTTCCCAGGCGTCGTCGTTCTCCATTGGAGGAGCAACGTCAGACTCCTGCGTAGATTCGCCATACCAGAAGCCCGCTTTTCGAAAGCAGTTTGCCATGGCATCAGGACTTACCTGTAGAAAGGTAAACGTGAGGAGCTACGCACTAGAATTAGAAAAATAGTTTCTGGCTGACGTTATATCATGCTGCAACGAGATGGTGTTTGGCATGAAGCACGCTCCATTTCGGCAATTTCTCTTTGATATGGTCCATTCCCTTCGTGCGTAAGTGCTACAGGAGAGAACGAATGAGTCGTTTCCGATACTTCCGCTTCACTGGACAATACTCGTCCACCTTGATACCAGGGCTGTCACGATAGCAGTTTTCAAAACATCGATGCATCGACCTAAGATCGTGTATCGATGCATCGGGAGGGGGGGGGGGGGGGGGGGGGCCGGAGGATTCCATCTTTCCTGGGGGGGGGGGGGGGGGGGGTGCGCCGGAGGATTCCATCTTTCCTCGCCGCGATCGGAACGCGAACCTCTATCCGGCTTCCATAATCTCACGCTTATGCAAGGGGAATGTGTAACCTTCGCAAAGAGTAATGAAACCTACCATGCCTCCAACTATCGAAGATGACATCCATTCATCGATAGATGCATCAGAACAACCCTAAATTTTTCTTATTGCCCTTGAGAATCAGCTGCCAAGCCCCGTTCACGTAATTTTTTTTTCTCTATTTCTTCATTCTACACTGTCTTTGGACATCGGCACCGGCAGATAGGAAACCCTGCTGATGATGCCATACCGGCGGTTGCCGAAACATCCCTACAGCTCTAGAATAAGCAACGTCCATGTAAAAAATTCACTGAGTTCACCTTAAGTAGAGATAAAACGCCTCAAGGCAAGTTAAAAATTAAGAAAGTAAGCCTGCATACTAAAGTGATAGACAGGAATATAGAGAGGGGATTAATTAATGTACGTTTCGAATCAAGGGAGAACAGTCCACTTCCGTAGCATGCACCTGATGAGATCGAGCCGAGAACCGAAACAGAAGAGAAAAAAATATTCTCGGTCTTCCCCTCTCTCCTTTCCCACTTACTGTCTCCGATCCGACTTTTTTTTCCCTTCCCGTCTTTCATATAGTCAGTCCCAGGATTTCCAGAATTTGATTGTGATAAGAAATTGCAAGCCCATGCGGTCCCCGCCCGGACGGACTGTATCGTACCGTACTCGCCTCGATCCAATGGGAAATTTCCTCTTTAAAACATTTTGCCGATATATCGCGATGGTCGAAGAAACTATCGGTAGTGGTATCGATGCATCGATCTATCGTGACAGCCTTACTTGGTACTAACTAAACGAGAGCGGCAACCTATTCGATTCGCATTCTCTTCTTGTTTTGGGATTCTGCTAGATGCTTCTGGTCCATGGCTTTCCGAGCCAGCTCTCTCTTCTTTTTCCTCCTGGCTTGGCTCTACGAATGCGAGATGGACTTTTAACACTTGGGCCTCAATATCTAGTAGCTGCTGCAAACCGAAGCACATTTCGTAACCATGTGCGTTCTCGTTGCCTAAATCATGGTACCGCGGACTTCATAGGCCCAAAAAGATCTCTTGAGGAACGAAAAAAAAGGATTGATTAAAACTTTTTTTTTTGCAAAAACCCACTTTCACAAGGAGAGCAAAGCACTCACCAGGATGACTCGCAATGACGGCGACTCATTCGTCATCCATATTCTTTTGTGAAACCTTGTTTCGAGTAAATGCCAGATGACAGGGCTGCAGCTCAATCATTCCAGTCTTATTTTACCTATAACTCCTGACCTCGTGTACCGATCAGATCGAACCCATGAACATATTTTACTTTTCTAGTAATGTCTAATAAATGCCATATATGACGTCAGAAGCCACAATGGGCAAATTTCAATGAATCCACTTTTCTCAGAGGAGGTGTGTTTATTGCTTCGTTACTTTGATCTCACAGTCAGGGATAACATTATTGCAGTCTATCACAGTGGCAATAATGAGCTTGAAATAATAATAAAAAGAAATATTGCTTGAGCATATGCAATGGCAATTCAGTAAAATTCAATAAAAATCACAGACTTGGAAATGACATGCCAAAAATAATGCAATCAGGAGCAATTGGCGATCAGTGAATTCAGATTGACTTTGTACTTACTCAGACTGACTTGATTAGGCAAATACTTGTTCGGAAAGACATTAAGTCAAAGTCCAAATTTAAAGCATAATGAAGTCAAACTGAATTCTTTCAGTAAGAGAAAAGTTATAAGTGTATGGAAAATTAAGAAAAAGCATTGTACTAATATCAGCCATCAACAATCACTCAATATTTGAGAATACAAGCAATTATGATCAGCTGTCTTGGTCATAATCCAATGGATAACTGAGGCTCAAGAAGACAATAAAAAGGGAGAGGTGAAAAGAAAAGAAATATGGTCCTCTCATATGTCTCTGACATACTCTATCACCTAGCAAGTCATGGCACCAGGTTGGAATGGAATTTCTGCCCCTCAAATTGCAAGGCATTTGCTTTGTAACCATCCTTTCTGTTGATCCACGACAAGCACTTTTATCAAGGACAGTTCATTGCAGACATATCATAAGCCCTTTGCTCGATCCACGATATTATAGGAAATGCAGATCCTTGCACTTTCATAGCAAGGCACCTGCTTGCAGACAAGCATGAAAGCGAGGTGGAAAAATGCAGAGAAAGGAATGGGGTGCCTAAGTTCCTGATTGCTATCGACTGAAAAAAAGGAAGGGAGGGGAATGGGTCACTGTCATTTTCCACTTTTTTTTAGCTGCACTCCTCATGTGTAAATTCCATTTTCATAAGCATTGCACAAGAATACATTTAAAATATTTATAGGGATCCAAAACTGCTCTAAATAACTTTTCACTGAAAAGCAACTAAAAGGTAACAATGTGATCTGCAAAGCTGCAAAGGTGTGGCATACACAAAAAAAGTGGCTCACTGTTAATATCTGATTTTGTTACTAGTTGAAATGGGATACATAACAAGTGCATTTTTTAACTTTCATATACCAATGCCTTGCTTGGGTTCAAGCACATGAATTCATCAAAACTTCTGTAATGCCTTCATGACAAGGAGAGTGTAACAAAAAAGTGTCTGTGGCAAAACTGCTTTTTAAAAAACATACATGCAACTTCATGTCTGCAAGAGACTGTCCATGACCTGCTGTCTCATGACAAACACACTGGGAACCCTGTTGCGCTTGCAGTACTTCATAGAGAAAATGAACACTCCAGTAATGTTTAGTTATCTTGAGTTTTCAATAAATTTTTAGTTAATTTCTTATTACTTCTTGTCATTACATGAATATTAAAAGCTACTTAAAGTGTAATGTACTTTCAAGCTAAGAACCTGCCCAACCCAGGGTTAAGAGAAGCAACAGAGAGCCAAAAAGAACTCTCCCTGCTCGATGGGTTTACATGTATTGGGGCACAAAACAAAGTTGATGTAGCAATAAGTACTGTATTTTAGTGAATAAAAGGTAATGTCCTTTTTTTGGAAATAAGCTAGGATAACATATACCCCATGTTTAAAAAAAAAACAGTGCAAATAATTTTTTTTTGTTAATAATGACTGCACTTTTCAACAAATCCATGCAATTTTTCAAATACTGCATGTGAATAGAGTAAAAAAAAGTAATTACCAATTCTAAAGAAAATTGAGGCATTGTATCATGTTCTATGCCAATTCAAACCATTTACTTCCTTTCTGGATGTAGCAAATAAATTTGGGCAGTTGTCTCATATTCAGGCAAATATGGTGCTTTGTGAATGAATGACTGACAGTACATTGAAAAATCCAAAAAAAGGGTGTATAGAACAATGATTTTAAATTGTGCATTGATAAGCGTTAACAACAGTTGATGAATATCATTAATGCAGGCAGGTACCTTGCAACAGACTGCAACATTCAGTATCTATTGGTCCATCCCTATGAAAACTTGTAACCATTAATCAAACACCAGCAAACTAGATGTGATGAAGGAGATCAATCACTTCAGACATGTTTGAATCAAATGAATGAAGAACAAGAGTCACAAACTTGAACTTTAGGAGTACTTCTTTTGAAGCTGCATGAGCACAGAATGCAACAGTTTGGCAAAGTGCCTCAAATGTACCCAAAAATGCACTAGAGACAAGACAGCACTAAGAGCAAAAGCTCAACCTGAATGCTGACTCATTCATTTTTTAATAATACTGTTGTATATAATGGAAAGCCTAGACCTGCCTATGTTATTGAGGCCTAAAATGAGCAGGAATGGTAAATCTCATATGTCCTGGAGACACTTCTGACTTGAACACAATGTTGAGAGGTATTCTTTGACAATAGTGGCATGAAAGGGAAGTCTTGAGGCAGGGAAAAGTCCCTCCATGAAAGCAATGTGTCCTCCCCATGCTGTTGTGACCAAGGCAATGTGGGATGATGTTCCTGCTTCATCTATTGGAATACCTACAAACATAGAATACAATTTGTTCCATTGTAATTCTTCACTGCTGATTACTCATTCCTTTCTTTTCTTTTTTTTTGTTCCATGTAAGGGAGGTTATAAAGTCCTGTGGGGTGTTTGCAATGCTGTAGTGACCAAAGTAGATGGAGTTGGATCACCAACCTAGCAGGGTGCATTGATAATGACATGGGAAGGCCATTTGCATAATAAAGGTCGAGATGGCACTATTATCTTCACAGGTTGCAGCACCATCACTTGGATCTCTGGATTGTACAGGGCTCATGAAGGGCACCTGTTTCGGTCTGATATGCATGGAGAGCTTGCTCAGATTTGCATCTGTTACAATAATAATGCCTTACAAGGCTAGCACTTTGCTGGGGAGTCATGAATTCCCTACTCTCTTTGGAATGTGTCCAGGCCAGATGGCCTGGCTTTATATTGCATAGCAGGTAATGGTGCTGCCACCTGGGATGATAGTGATCTCGACTTTTATGATGCAAATGGCCTCCTCATGTATCTGTGCACCCTGCAAGTTTGGCAATCCAACAGCATCTACTTTGGTCACTACAGCATTGAAAACCCCCCACAGGAATTTACAGCATGGGCCATAAACATTCATACCACTTGTAACTTTTTTATTTCTGTACACCTTAAAACAGCAAATGAAAAGAGTTGTGTACCTCTATGTAAGTGTCTCTTTGGTAGTGAACCTTGGCTGTTTTAACATGAATCATTCTTCACCTAGAAATGACTTGAGGTTCAAAAAATTTTCTGGCTGACCATAAGAAAGAAAATATGAAAAAATATGAATGATCCCCATACAACTCTGACTGTAACCAAACTAATTACTGTATGCAAAGTCTGCTGGAAGCATGTGCCCATAAACAAAATCCAGTGACCTGAACAAGTCAAGGTTTGTGCCAAAAGATGAGTGAAACCAAGTTTGTCTGGTGCAATCACCTGACTGACTCAAAGAATCCAGGTTGCTGTCAAGAAGGACAGGGACACATCGAACATATGTTGTGAACAGTTACTGATTACAAGATAAGTTATTAGTACAGGAAATACAAGACTTCGATTTGGTGTGAATATTTATGGCCCACTCTGTATAACCTCCCTGTAAATTTATTTATACTGTTCACTCCCCAAGAAATTATGAAAACTTTGAAACGTCATTACCTTGGAGAGGCAAGAAGGGATCATCCTCGGCACTGATGCCAAGTACAGGGATGCGAATGCGGCAAAGCTTGGGCCGCAAAGATGCAGCCTTGTAGTATTCATCCACTGAGGCAAAGCCAAATTGAGGAGCTGTGAAGTTGGCATCAAATTCCTTGATGAGTCTGCTGGACAGGACCTTCTTAGAGTCCCAACCATGAGCTTCAAATATTTCCTGCTCTCTGAAATATTAAGATGCCTGAGAGATGGTAAAAAGGTAGCAGGGAAAAATATCAATATGGTGGCCCAGTGAAAGACATACAGTTGAAATGCAACACATTTTTCACTTCTGTGCAAGGTGACACTCTGGAAATGAAACGAACATAGCCAACTCTCATAAATCCAGAGCTCCCATTCACTCTGTCATGAGGAATGGTCCAAGCTAAAGTCCCATACAACTTGTGAAATTCTCCCATTAATGCAAACACCACAATTCTATAACTCCTGTTTACATGGATGAATTCTCTAATCCCTTGGGACATTCTCCCCATTAATAGGGGCTTGCTGGCAAAATAAACAAAATATTAAAAAAAAGATTTCTGTGTCCCCTTTCCAACATCTCCAACCCTCCCTCACCCCCCCTGAAATAAATGTAAGAGAAAAAGAAACTCTCATCTCATTCAGTTTCCCACCTTCCTTTGAATAGTGATTGCTCTCTTGAGAGACTTAGAGAAACTCTTTGTAAAGATCTCAGTCATCCTGGAGTTGGTCATTTGTCCATAGCTCTTGCTCTGTTTCATATACAAAGTTTTTAATCCATTTTCATACCAATTGCAAATTGCTGCACACAGGTGGCAAAACACCTTGTCTTCTCATCTCATTGCAGGAAGGGTATGAAATAGTATGTAATGCATAGGAATCAATATGAAAGGGGTGCAAAACATTTTGCCACAAGTGCTTAGCATTCTGCCTAGTGTATGAATCTCACTGAGAAACACTGTACAGGGAAAATACAGGATTTGAAAAGACTATAATTCCTCCAACTAGATACTTATATCCTTGATTTTTATATTAGAGTATTCTTTGAAATTTGAAGTTTTAGGGAATTTCTACTTGCTGGCCCCAGACATTGATACATTTTAGAATGAATGCTGCATCCAGTTTGTTTGACTTTCTCAAATCAATTATTGATGATTCTCTGATTAGGCAGTGTTTCCTTGAAGAAATGGCAAGACTCATGCAAAACTTTTACTGCAGATTCACACTTAGCAAATCCTAGCACTCACTAAACAAGTAAAAAATTGCCATATGCACAACAATCCTGGTCTAATGTGAACTGCCACCTGTTGGCTTACTGTGGTATCTACTAGTATTGGCAGATATTGACAACAACTACCTGTGAAAAATATTCAACTTAAAAAAAAAAAAACAAATGTACCAGATTGCCAATGAACTATAATTCTCAAGTTGAAAAAGGTGTAGCCACTTCAAGTTTTATGTTTTCAATCCTACATCTCATAAATTTATTTTTGACTTTTTGGTTATCTCGAGCACTCATTCTTCCAAGTGGCTACAATTCCAGAGGTTCTTCGTACTATTTCAAGGATCATATGATGAACAGGACCTTAGATACATGTTGCATAGTGCTTTTGCCAGATGCTGG
This sequence comes from Darwinula stevensoni, assembly GCA_905338385.1. Classification (NCBI taxonomy): domain Eukaryota; kingdom Metazoa; phylum Arthropoda; class Ostracoda; order Podocopida; family Darwinulidae; genus Darwinula; species Darwinula stevensoni. The sequence continues at coordinate 37,868 of CAJPEV010000821.1, read as the reverse complement.
TTGAGAGCACGGTTCATCCAAGGCTTCTGAAGGCTTTCAGAGCTGATGAAGACATCCCATGGTGCAGAGATGATTACTGCAGTGGTGAGGGGTGTATTCTCCCCTGCCACACACAAGTAGTTACCCAGGATGAGGCCTCCAAGGGAAACGCCAAGGGCAGCCAAAGGGGATTCTGGATGCTTCTTTACCACATGATCCAGAACCTCCTTGAAGTCCTCAAAGTTAGCAGCACAGTAGGTGCGTGGCGTCTGCACAAAATATGACCTCATGAATCAAGCAGAAACTGCCTGGACTATTTTTTACTGAGAACATCATTACAGAGCAGTGCATTATGAATTTTTTTTTTTTTTACTTAGGGGAAGAAGAGGCAAAAGTGACCTCAAAAACATATATAACTCCCCAAGATTTAGCATAATTTCATATGTCATCAAGGAGAGACATAAATAAATAAATATTTATATATATATATGTAAGAAACAGGTAGTGGTAGTCACCTTGAGCCGAACTCCAGCGAGTCCCCTGTTCTGAAAGACAACACAGCACCAGCCTGCCTCACTGACGGCCTGTACAAGTTTCCTTACATAGAATGTCTGACTATCACCAGTGAGGCCAGGTAAAAGGATCAGGATAGGGTCCCCTTTGGAATGGGTAAGGCATTTGTGCTTCCAGTCCAGTGCCACCTCTCCCCCATCATGTAAGACCAGGATCTCCCTGTTGTTTCAATAGACCATAATAAATACATGAAGCATCAGAACAAGCTTTGCACATTTTATGAGTTTCGGAAAGAATACCTTTCATAACTGATGGGTTCCTTTGTGTGGAATACAGGCATAGAGAGGATGGTATGTAGACGAGGCTCTATGCACCATGGTGTCACCCAATACCTTCTTGACAGGCAGGGGACACGGGATAAAAGCAAACTCTTAAGTTTCTTGTTCCCACAGTGAATATTAGGCACCTGAAATTCAAGACAAGCTATAGTAATTCAAGGAAAAATGTAACCTAGGCTTAACTGGAGTCAGAGCATCTTTAATGCAGCCTCATGGAAAATCATAAATTTAACCCAAAATGAATCAAGACTCTCACATTGCCAGTGAAATTGTAGAGATAAACACAGACAAAATATTCAAAGATCATTTCAAAAATAAGTGGTGAATGCCAGTTAGGACCTAGGCCTATAGGGCAAATACAGAAATAGTCCTTTAAAACTGACCTTGGCAACAAAGGAGAGATAATATGTGGAAAAGGCAATAGCAGAGGCAAGAGAAATGCCTACAATCACTGTCAGAGAATCATCCTTTACGATGTTGGAAAATGTCCAAGAAGCCATTCTGATGAAAGAAGCAGGTGTGGCAGCATGTGGTGCCAGTAGGCCTATTATGATTCCTTAGGTCCAGTGGATAAATCAGAAGATCTGACCATCAAGGCACAAACCTGCAATATACAATGATTATGTTAGTTCCAAATTATAGGCTTTAATATGGGTAAAGTTTAATTCAACTGGTTGTGTCTCTCCAATGTCCACAAAATTGTCATGGGCAAGTGGCATGTAAGGGTAGCTGAAACATATGCAGATGATAAAATACATTACCCCATGACCCAAAAGATAAATGTATGGATTGGTGTTTTCTTACTTCTCCTTTCTCATGCAACCTTTATAGTTATGATTAAATAGATCTCACTGTCACATGTTTTCCTTCCTGTACCATGAAATAGATATTTCCCTCCAATGGGAGCTGTGTTTTTGATGCCAGAAGTACATCTTTGCAAATAGGAATATTGAAAAATTATTCTCTATTCTCAAAGTCAAAACTCCTTGGGAGATCTGATGTGGTCCAATCTTTTACTCTGGGGATACACTTCCTGAGTTTGGACTCCACCCTTGAGCATCATTATTGTCCTACATAAAGATAGGATGCTATGAGCTCAATAGTCTCACATCCTGAATGGGCCAAGGTATACACTCTGCAATAAATAACTGACTTGATTGGCTTTGAACTCACATCCTCAGGCTGGGAAGCAAGGCTTACCAACCAAGCCACTCATTTCCATATCCTAATTGAGAAGGTTTAGCCCTTCCGGCAGCATGCCAAAATACATTTGGTTTACTTCATGGAGCCATGCGCATTATTTAGATTCCACTAGCATGGGCAGTGGCCTAACTATGCAAACTTAAAGGCTTACATGTGTATCAAGTGGAATGAGATCTTAACTTAGCAGGAAGAGAGTCCCTATCTACCACTCTCCTAACGAAGAAGTACTCATATGCGGTACCGTCCTTGCACGAATACGATGCATACAAAGGTTCGGCGAGCCCTTCCTAGTCCTACTTACATTCTCCAGCATTCTCCGTCGGGCCCCACCATGCAAGACTGCACAGGAGAACCTGCCCCTAGAGGCACATCACTGGGTGGAACCTGTACCGTCGATGGGAACGCACCCTCGGTTGCTTCTTCCCCTCGATGGACACCGTCCCAGTAAGAGCAAAATATTCGATTCAATCGGCCTAGACTCCTAAAGATAGCCGCTATTTCAGACGAAAGCCGGGATAGAAGCGGTGGAGGCCGCCATTCGAGGCGCATCGATTCCAGCGACATCGGTATTTATTTATCAATGGAAAACGATTTGACTGGTGCTGGCTCTTGGTTTTCTCACCTCCTGGCATTTCACGTGTCATGCCAAAAACAGTTAGGCTTATTTTCATATCGGCACTGACCTATGCCTAGCCGGACTTTTGGTCTACATGCACAGGGTGAAAAGTGAAGAATCTTAGGAATATCGTGAATGGATTATTTCTTGACAGTTTGAAATCGCTTTCCAACCTGACTGGATACTGAAGCGCCAAGTTATCTTAACCTACAAAATCTGGTACATGCGACTCAGAGTGACCCAATTTAACAAAGAGTACTCTTAATGACCCACTCTGGTCATTTCACATCACTGGTTGAATTTTAATCACTTAATTCGGGCAATTTAGGTCGACTTGGTTCACCATGGGTCAATTTTGGCCCATGTTAGATTTTGGGTTAGATTTTTTTATCACTGACATTGCTGTGGTTGGGTAGGTGGATCAGTTCCGAACAATCGAGGCATTAATACCTAAAATGTAATGCGTATTATTCCTAACGTTAGTTTCACCCCGTAGAGTTAAGCCGAGGGTGACGCGGCGAGTACTACTAATTTTAAAAAATCTCGTGGTCTTTAGGACATTTCTCCTCGATGACGTTCATATTGGAAGAGGGCTATTATCGCCCACATTTTCAAGAACGGTGAGAAATCCAGACTTGAATCTTCTTGACCTGTGGCATGCATGAACAGCAATAGAAGAAATCGTTCCCTCGCATTTCATTCATGAGTTGAACCTGCAGACAGCGGCGTGGCCAGTGCCTCCTCCACCCCTTCCATCATCGAGCTGCCTCGACGAGCTCCTTGTCGAGGGTGCCACTGCCGGCATGGCATGGAATCCAAGACAGAACAACTCTGAGCACAAAGACCTAGGGCAGCATACTATTAAATATTAGACTCGAGTAAACCAAATTGCTCAACCTCGGCCATACGTTTGAATGAGGCAAGTACTCGTACCAGCCAAGCACCTTGCTAAGAGGAGAATCGCGCTTAAAATAATAGAATACGGCTCCTGGTCCCCAGACCAGAAATCCCAGACACGTCTGCCTTCGATTTTGCTTTTCATATCGCCCAGAAAGTCGAAGGCACCTCATCGTGGTTTCAGTGCATCACTTCACAGGCGAGAGATTTCTCAGCAGATTGGAAAGGGGGTTTCGAATGGAAAAACCCTTCTGCCCGGGAATTCGCCGAGGTTGGAGTCTCGCAGCCGTTCGAGTCTCGTTCATGTGCTGCCACCATTCTTCCTATTCGTAACCAAAGAGACGATAATTCGATCATCTAAAATGTTATTGTTCCATGAATCTGTAAAACCGTGCCAGGGGTCGTTACCCGACACCAGGACGTCCGCGAGCCAGAAAAATGGCAATCGAATCTAAAGTTCACATCAGCGTAAGTGCAAAGTTCCTGGAGCATACAAATGTGAGCATCTCTTCGACGAACCTTACGATCCCGGCACGTAGAAACTTTTTCCTTTCTGAGAATCAAAAGAATGTATGGAATACACGGGCATTGCTTTCGATGGAAACCTGGATTGGGAGAAACGTGGAGGACCAAAGCCGATGGAGTCCTTCGCTTGGTCGAATGTGACCTGAATCGAGCCATTGCGGAGGCGAGAGTGTAAACATCCCTCGTCCTCGTTCGGCCTCATTCGTTCTCCCTCTGGGGTGACAAAGGACTGGAATGTAATTCTAGTCTCTTCGAGACAGCGGCGAGTCGTGTCTATTGTCTCCTCCTCCATATTTTTCCCCTTCCTCCATCGCATCCATTCTCTCCATCCCGCTCGCTCCATCCATCTCTATCAACCTCCATCGGCATTCCGTGCGAGAAAATCTCGGACACGAAGCCGACGCTTTTGGAATCGCTATAAACGTGGAAACCTTTTCCCCAAGGGGAGCATTCTTCCAATCATCTCTCTATTCAGCGACGATCGGTCCCCGGAGATCGGGATGTCGGCTTCCTAGCGTCGTTCTTGGGTTGTGACAAGCTCTTCGTTTACGTTCGCATCGACTTCATCGGGGGACTCCCCGACTCCTCCCCGCCGACCGATTCGAGTTTGACATCCATGCCATAAACGATTTGGATCTCGGCGTCGAGGGTACGAAAAGAAATTTGCCGACGACACCAAAATGGGTTTTTCCGTAAGAGGGGAGGCGGATGGGGTGAGAGCCGAGCGAGATTCGAGTCTCTCGGACGAGTGGAGCAAGAAACGGCTCGCGAGGTTTAATAAAAGTAAACGAAAAGTTGTCCACGTCGGTCGAAATCACGGTCGGTCTCTCGACGCGATCGGCGAGGACGAACCGGGGGAGGCAAACGAGAGAGATCTAGGTCTTTCCATCGACGAAGACCTCGAGTTTTCCTCGCACGCACGAGCGACGGTGGTCGAATGCAACAGGGTGCTAGGTTTCATTCGTCGTTCGGTTGCAAGTAGGACTTCGCGCGTTATTCTTCCGTTGCATGCGGCGCCGGTGCGACCCCAGTTGAAACATTGCATCCAGTTTTGGAGGCCTACAGATAGGGATGAATCGTTGGCGCTCGAGGGGGCACAGAGAAAGGCACTTCCGTACGAGAAGCGTCGAGAAATCCCGGGACTGTACGAGAGAGAGAGAAGGTTAAGGAGGGGCGATCTCATCCAGGATTTCAACATGATTAAAGAAATAGATGATGTGGAGTGTGGCAGGTTCTTCCAGTTCGATGGCAGCAAGAGAACGAGAGGTGATCGACTCGAGTTGCGTAAAGCGCAGGTGCGGCTCGGGTCGCGATGGGACTCTTTTAAAGAAGAAACCAGATGCTTTTATGGACGAGCAACTTTGAATTGGGGGACTAGGCAGTACGCAACTAGGATATGCGTAAAAAAAATCACAAAAATATTTAGCTTTAAGAGTATACCTACCCTAAAATTAAGGAACGCTCGACCTCGACACGCGACATCCAAACGGGTGTCATCGCCTCTTGTTGCCACTAAACCACGTTGAAGCTTGCGCCTTGAAAGCTGCTCCGAGGACTCGACAACCCGCCGAGCGCGTTTCGAAACAATTTGCCTATGGGAAATCCACGTCTGGATCGGGCTTTTCTTTATTTCAACGGGAATGAAGAAAAATTGTGAAATATGAAGGTATTCGATTTTGTCTTCGCCGCGAGGACGGATCGCAGTTCGTTTTATTATCTAGGAGGTGGGATCAAAAAGTTCTAGGACTTCATTTTTTATGACGCTGTGGTGACTCTTTCCGACTGCTGATGGTTATATCCTTTAAACTAGTCCTCTTCGGCATCTACACAAATTTTCCGGCGTTTCTTCAGCCGCCGGAAGCACTGCCGACACTCATCTTTCGGAATCACCAGCAGCGCTCGCGGCGCGTTTACAATTTTACCTCGAATGCCTAAAATCTCCTTCGTTTCGGCACATTCTTCAGCTTAGGGAACAAAAATAAGTTACTAGGAGCTTAATCCGGCGAGTTGGATGGATGATGAAGCACGGGATTGCGGAATAGGTCAGAAACTGCTGAAATTGCAAGAGAAAGGAAATCTCGGAACATTTAAAAGAGCATTACGAACGCGCCGCGAGCGCCGCTGGTGATTCCAAAAGATGAGTGTCGGCAGTGCTTCCGGCGGCTGAAGAAACGCCGGAAAATTTGTGTAGATGCCGAAGAGGACTAGTTTAAAGGATATAACCATCAGCAGTCGGAAAGAGTCACCACAGCGTCACCACAAAAAAAGTCCTAGAACTTTTTGATCACACCTCGTGGATTAGGATGGGTTCAGCGGGTGACATGGCTCTTCGAGGCGGAGAGGAATGTCCCAGGAACCTCACACTCATGCTTAAACTCAAGTTTAGGCACGAGTGGAAGGTTCCTGGGACGTAAAAATGCGATCCTCTCTTCGACGAACCTTACCATGCCGGCCCTTATGCGTCCCCATGAAAACGCTTTTCTTTCTGGAATCGAAAGACTCCACGGAATACCGGGTCATTGCTGTCGACGAAAATTTGGACTGGAAGGAACATGACCCAAGCAGATGGAGTCGAATGTCACCTCAATCAGGCTGTCGTCCTCCTTCGTCCTCCTTCGGCCTCCCTCGTCCTCCTTCGGCCCCTCTCGTCTTCCTTCGGCCTCCCTCGTCCTCCTTCGTCCTCCTTCGGCCCCTCTCGTCTTCCCTCGTACTCCTTCGGCCTCATTCGTTCTCCCGCTGGCGCTACAGAGGTCCGAGAATGGAATTCTAGTCTCTTCAAAAAACAATTGCGAGCAGAATGTTGAAATACTGGAACCATTTCAAAGTCTTGGATCGGCTGCAGCTTGCGGTACATTTTGCGGCAAGGTTTCCGCTTCGCTACCGACACGAGTTTTTGCGTGAGGGTTAGAACACGAATAAACGCGTCAAACGAATGCGCCATCACGACGGGAACGATCCTCCTAAAATTCACTAGGAATTGGCTACAAGCTCTTCTTTTATTTTTACTCTCTCACCCACAACGCCTCCAAAATTGACACGCCTTACATTTTGGATCATCAGTCGAGCGCATGGGACCATCTTTGGTTGCAATTGGGGTCCACGTCCATGAAGACGTTTTTTAAGCAATAAATACAATCTTCATGAAATCAGATCGACCAATGACGGAAGAATGTTGGGAAAGTTGTAACATTTCATGGTTGGCTTAAGAAAATTCACAGCCCGGTTTAAGTCGAAATAAATTCGGGAAACATGAAATTTAGTTAAGCTTTGAAAGAATTTTCGAGATTAAAAAATGGGATAAATAATTCATTCACAAGCGACACAAGCAGACTAAGGGGGTTTCACCCATGCATCACAGAGAAACGATATGAAACGGTATGCGGTAATATTAAACCGCTTAAGCAGGTGAGGCAGCTGGCAGGAATTTCGTGGACTTCATAGGCTGAAGAGAGAACTCTTTAGGCGGCGGAACACCCGGCCACGCATAGGGCCACAACATCGCGCCAGGCCAAGAATTTCCCCGGCCAGAAGGAAACCTGTCAAGAAATCCAAACGAACTCGTATTTCATCTTCAGGCGTACATTTCAAGAAAATTTCAAGAAATATTTAGATATGAAATCGTCTCTGTCACCGCACAATGACTAAATTTACGCATGCGTGTCTCGGTTATCGACTGAGATAGTCCTATTTTTCCTTACCTTCTTCACGGAAGGAAGCAGATGCTTTTTGCTCCCTTTTCTACGGACTGGGCAGATCCGTTGGCGATGAGCCGCCGGTTTCCGCTTCTTGCAGCTCGCTGAACAAAAACACGAGGGGAAGAGATGACAAGGATTGGATCGAGATTCTAGCCGGTCCACGATGTGAAGAAAGGAACTCACCAACTTCTTCGACTTCCATTTCCTCCTCTATCGTGCTCGCGATGTTTTCCGTGGCGTCCATCGATTCCTGCTCGAGATCTTGCCCATCCTCCACCGCATCCATTTCCTCCGTCTCCCTCTCGACATCACCATGAACCTCCATCTCCTCTCCATCCAGCTCCATCGCTTCCTCTGGGAATGGCATGGAATGCAGCAAAACACGGATATTATCTGGCGGAAGGAATCTGAAGATGAGGTTGCCAGGAAACCTTCTTTCAAAAAGAAGCATTATTCCAATCTCCTCTCTATTCGGTGACGATCGGTCCGAGGGCGTCTTCGGGCGTTGGCTCCCTCGCGTTGTTTTCTTGGATCGTGGCGAGCTCGCCGTTCGCGTTCGTGTTGTCGTCGTTCGGCTTCGCTCGTTTCACGCTGTCGTAGCGTCATTGGAGGTTGCCGAACACGTCTCCTCGTGTTGGTGCCTCCACGCGGCTCTGCGGACATCACAACCCACCGCCCGCGTTTCGTAACGTTCTGGCCATACGGAATTCGATTCTCGATCAGGCTTTTCTTTGTTTAAACATGAATGAAAAAAAAAACGGAAATGAGTCAGGGGTTGCGCCATGTTTGTTGTCTTGGCCTCCCGCCCATGCTTCCCTGGGGTCCCGGGACCCTTGGGACGTACAGGCAGAAGGCCTGAGACTGCTGGATTCAAAACCACACTATTTGGTCATGTTATGTCGGCAAATAAACATGGATTGCTGGACTTTTACTTTTTGGGGAACCCTTTGAGATTCCCTCGTGCATCACTTGGAAAGTAACCCCTTTAATTATCAGGGGACCCTTCCATGTCAAACTGAGGGTTCCGGGGACTCCTACGGGAAGGAACCTAGTGCAACCCTTTGTAGTAGCAGTAGACTCTAGCGATGCCGCGAGGAATGATCGCATGGGTGTGGTGACCTTAGCAGTGAATACCATGTCTAAAGGTAAAACACGCACTAATCTAAAGGTAAAACACTAATCTTGCTGTTTTGCACATATGCCAGGGACCACAATAGAATTTTCAAATTCGGAATATCTTCAGTAGATAACTTAGCTCTTCAAGGTGATGACATGGAGTAGATCTCTTTGCTTATTGCCCATTTTCGATTCATCGCCGAGGAGTTTGGTCACAGTACAGGGTGTCCCGTAAGTCAGGACCCATAGGGAAAAATTAATAAAATTACAAAATAGTCAAAAAATTTATTACATAATCTGTTCAAAGTGTCCGCCGTTGTGTCGCACACATAGTTGAAGACGCAATCTCCACTGCAACCGCACTTTCTGAATCACAGTCGCAGAAATTACAACATAATAAAAAAATAATAGAAATCCCTATTTGTCCTGACTTACGGGACACCCTGTATGTCCAGATAGGTTTTTTAGTAAATAATTTTCCGCAAAAATCATTTGCGTAACAGATACAACTTTTTTAATAGGAAAGATGAGGTCGTGTGAGTATATTTTCCATATTTGTTCTTCATCTGAATTCTCAACTCCACAGAGCTTTTTTGATTCAGACTTTCGATTTATTTAATTTTTCCTGTCATAGAGCATAATCTCAACCTCCTACGATTGTATAAGGAATTTCAGGAAAAAGGAAACTAAATTAACTCATGTCATGAGGGGGGTGTAAAATTATTTAAAGATAAATTTGGGATGAAATTTGCTCAGGCAATGCACAATTTCTGAAAACGAACTCCTGCATTAGTATTGATATATCGGTTTGTTTCCGGCCATCCCTGTACATAAGCTATGGCTTACGGTTCATCTGCTTTTCTTCTCTTCTTGTTGCTTTTTTCGATCGTCATGTCACAGACCTTTCCGAATCGGCTCTGTTTCAGGCCCCGGGCCCCTAATGGATACACGCACCATGGTCTCACTGAATGTAAAGGATGGAAGACATGAGTCAAGTTCAGACCAGGATGGGGTCGGCATCGTTTTGCCAGCCGAGAATGAGAGAAAATGGACTCACCAATTTTATTCTTTACCTCCTTGTATGTTTCCTCCTTACCTTCCTCCTCCTCCCATCATTTCCAAGATATTTTCCACCGTACCCATTGCCGCCTCCTCCTCCAGATCTTCCCCCTCCTCCTTACAGACATGCCCACTCCATCTTCCTCTACCTCCATCCCCATCGCTTCATCTTCATCGACCCCCATCTCCTACTCTTCGTATCTCATGGAAAATACCGTAAGCATGATTGTTTGGAGCCAGAAGTAACAGAAGAACGTTTGATCCATGGGCGTCGATCCGTGCTCAGGGGTTCAGCTTCTTCACTTTTTTTTATTGCTGCTGTTTTCGGTCATGGGACAGACGTCGGCGTTGGCTCCACTTCTGTCTTTGCGTCCCGAATGGATACATCCTCCATGCCCGCACTGAATGTGGAACATATGAAACGAAGAGATGAGACTGGACGGGATGAACATTGTTGCCAGCCGAGAATGCGAGAAAAAGGACTCACCAACTTCTTTCTCTTCCATTTCCTTCATTGGTTCCTCCACATCCGTTATTTCCACGATATTTTCTGCTGTGCCCATTGCCTTCTCCTCCATATTTCCCTCCTTCCTTCATCGCATCCATTCTCTCCATCCCCCCCATCCGTCTCTATGAACCTCCATATCATGTCCATCTACCTCCATCGCTATTCTCAGCGAGAAAATCTCGGTCACGAAGCCGACGCTTTTGGAATCGCTTGTAATCTGGAGAATGTGCGTTTATCAGGAAACCTTCGCAAGAGGAGCATTTTTCCAATCTCCTCTCTATTCAGCGACGATCGGTCCTTGGAAAACCTCGGGATGTTGGCTTCCTTGCGTTGTTCTTGGTTCACACCGACTCACAGTTCACTTCGCTGTAACTTGGCTCTTCAAGGTGATTGCATGGAGTATGTTGCTTTGATGATTGCCAATTTTCGAATCATCGCCAATGAGATTGATACCGAATGCCTTGAGAGGTTACTTGGCACCTAAATTTCCGGTGAATATGCTTTGCAAAATATGAACATTTTTAAGCAGAAAAGATAAAGTCGTGTTATTTCGTTTCTAGTACAGTATCTTCCTTCCTCATTTCCTGGTAGCTTTTTCAATTCTGACTCTTGCTTTATTTACTTTTTTTGTACTAGAGCACAATTAGAAACTGCTATTGTGGTCCGATGAACTTCAAGTATACGTGATTTCTGATTCATCTCATTTCTCTGCTTCTCATTGCCTTAACTTTCGGATTCTCGTCTTATTTACTCTTCATGTGCTTGAGCACAATCAGAATTTTGGTTCGAGTCTTTGAATTTTAGAGAAATTCTAAATTTATTATTATGATTTTTATATTTTTTTAAGTAGGAAGGGACATCAGGATTGGAGATTAGAATATAAGACTAGCAACGCCAGCAGACGAAGCGGTTTCATTCACGTCGCTCTACAGATACACGATACGAAGTTTCATGGATCAAAAGGAAACTGATTAAACAGCAGAAGGGATCGGCTGGAATTTTTTTTTGTCGAAGTAGCATGTAGAGAGAATTTCCTAAGCAGAGCCATATCGACAAGGCTCGCTACATACAAGGCTGAGAATCTTCTTGACGAGAAAGAAACCTCCGAAGAGGGAAGCAATCAACCAAATGGACTCATGTTTTATTGTCAGGTGGGACTAAATGTATTTTTTAAAAATGATGGCTGAAGTTGGCTCTGGATCCGCACGGTTTTACCGAAGAGGAACGCTGGGTTGTCCTTGGGTTCATCGTTTTTCGGCTCCGATTTGTTGCCGGCTTCCCGCTCGTGGAAATGGTGGACTTGAACCCCACAGTCGTTCCTTACCTTCTTCAGCAGTGGAAGCAGGTTCTTCCCGGGAGAATCCGGCTTCATTTGCGAGAAGCACGATCAATATCTAGCGGCTCAGTGCTCTTCTTTTCTTCTCGCTTCCCTCTTCGGTAGCTTCGGGACCTTCCGCTACGGTCATCTTGGGACCGATATACGACCGACCGTTCCTTCCTCATCCTCCACCATAATTTCCTCGATATTTCCGGCTCTTCCATTGCCTCGTCCTCCATCTTCATTTCTGCCAACTTTTCCAGTTCGTCCTTCTCCTCGTCCATTACTTCCACCTCATTCGCATCCGTTTCCTCGATGACTTCCTCCATCTCATCCACCCCATCTTTCTCCTCTTCGATCTTATCCTCGAGAGAGTTGGTAATGCCGACGCCGGTATGCACGCCGTGAGTGAAGAAAGTGGCGTCTCCTTTTGACTTGAAATATGTAGTGCCCTTATAGACCCTCTCATGGACGGGTGAGGATCTCTGGAGCGGCAGATCTTTTACTTTTGGATGCGACCTCGAACGTCAGGGACGCAAGATCCGCGGAAACTGCCAACTTCGAGACGGCTCGCAAGCACCGAAATCAGAACACTTAATTCAGGTTCAAGCCACGCTTCACCTGTGGGAAGCCATGCTCCTCTTGGATTGGATCCACACTCGTTTTGGTGGATCCCCCTGCTCCCTGGTATCGTCCAGGAACCCCCACCTCCTGGGCAAGACGATGCACCCTAGCGCTCTCACGAAAAAAGCCAGTCTGATGCAATGAGCGAGTTGGAAATATCTACTAGTTTTTCTTAAATGTTATTTATTGCTTAGGATAGCTTCGTGCTAATATTGCTGCTTTCCAGTTTGTAGCTTTTGAAGCTGGTGAGAGTAACCGAGGTGGAAAAGTTGACGGAAATGCATCACATGATCGTGACCAGATTAACCCCAGAAGATGCAAGCATGTAAAAAAAAAATAAGTTTTTAGTAGGGCTGGACTGGTGGCCAAATTTGGCCGGTGGGTCGATGGCCGATTTTTTCCTCATAACCATCTGCCGGTGCCGGTGCCAATTGTGGCCTGTAGAAGAAAACACCTATGAATTCAAATAGGCCTAATTGGAAACCATGTGATACCAGTAAGTCTCCTTGAAACGGTAGAGACCACGTTTGGTCCTGTCCAGCCTGTCTCTCTATAAGGTTGTCAATGATTAGCTTGCTACCTATTGCTGCTGTTGAGAGCATTTAGCGATACATCCCTTGCAAAAGTATAATGTAAATGGAGATGCAATAATTTGCCGTTCTTTGCAGCTACTTTCCTCCACCGGTTCCTATAATCCGGCTGCAATATAATCCGATAGATATTTGTGTCTGGGAGAGGCTGGCGGGAGTGGCTTTCAGGCCGGAGCCATGCCGCGTTCACACCCTCACGTCATCTTTTTTCTCTTTGCCCGTCCTTTGGGCATCGGCACTTGCACCGGCCCCATAGGCCAATGGCCGGGGGTGCCGATAGTGCAACACCGGCGGCCGATACCGGTGTTAGACGATGCATCGGTACAACCATAGGTTTTAATCGTTGGGTTTTAACTTTCGACCGAAGACATGGTTATCTGGAGCTGAAACTAAAAAAAGAACAGCATCGGTCGAGACAGATCAACTTGTTATGAGACCAGACGTTTCAAATGGCGAAAGAAAGTGAAAATCGCATGTTCACCGCGGATATAGGGGTGAGACTTGAACGTGTCGGTCGATCGGCACCACACAGCGCGCTGATGGGGCGATTTCCTCTCACTCTCGGCGAGGAAATTCAGGGCAGACTGATGGCGCTCTCGGAATCGCTCGCAAACCCGAGATGGGATTGCCAGAACACTTTGCTCCTGAGAGAGGTATTATTCCATTTGCTTTCCCTTGTTACGTGATGATCGGTCTTGACAGAATGGAATCACGGATGACTTCACCATGCCGTTACGATGCCACTTTCGATGTCTCCCGGTTTGCAATTCACCGCCGACGGGTTCGGGTTATTTCCACCATCTGCCAAAATTTCTGTTCTATGCGTCGTGCAATGGGAAGGCTACATGTAAACGGGATCGATTCGTCTGATGCACAGAAGAAGCTGCGTCAGCTGCGTAAGGCAACAGGATTCCTTCCTGAGGCCCTGAGAAGACAGAAGAAGAGGGTCAAGTGCAAAGGCAAAACTAAAAGCAGTCAGGATTGGTTGGTGGAAGAGGTAGAAATCGGTACATCCTCACTGTTTTGTTTTTTTTTTTTTTTTTTTTTCGCACCCGAATCGTTTTCCAATCTTTTTCTTTGAAACCTCGTCGCGGTTCATGAGGAAATGAACATTCGAATGGATCCTCATCCTCATCCTTTCTGTTATTCATCGAACATTCGCCACGGAGGGATATCATCATGCCAAGGTACACGCACCAAGAAGTAGATGATGCGACCGACTTGAACTGTAGAAACTGCGATGTGGCATGTCTGGGTTCGATCACGAAGCATTCGCGTTCTTATTTAAAAAATTACGTTTTCGGCCACTAATATATTCTTGCTCCGGCGAGTTCTCCTGCGTCGCCGAAAACATCGAACATTAAGCGCGAGGAAGGCGGACAAAGAGGGATATCAGTTACACAAAGTTCATGATGAATGTTTTCTAGCATGCTCAATACGCCGCCATTCTAAAAACGGTAAACCCTTCGACCGACCTGCTTAAAGGAGGGTGAACCGGTTTCGTGAAAGTCTAATGTCGACAGCCCTAATATGGTTTCTCACGGCGATCAAGAGAAAAGTGGACTTTCAGGACCCCCAAAGAAAGACTGGATCCTTGCGGAAGCGAAACCCAGCTGGCAATAGAAGGCTCAAACCGACCACCTTCAGAGCGTTAACCTCGTATTATTTGAAGGGCATGGGATTCATGTATCGGTTTCGTATGAATTGCAAGTAAATATATACGATAATAATTCAACTGTTAAAAATAACGGATCCGCGTATTCATGAGCAACATTGCCCGGAGTTTTCCACCTTGCCCCTCTGGACGATCCCATTGTGCACGGAGATATTAGGATGTTGGAAGAACCTATTCCGATCCCTGAACGTGGCTCGTCGTGAGAGAGATTCGTCCGTAATCGGTCATTATCTACTGTTCTCACGATGACCTATGGGATCAATTTCTTACTTTTCTTACTTTTCTCTGTCTCCCTCTCCTGCCTTTTTTCTTTCCTTCTATATGTTTGGAAACGGTTTTTTTTTCTTTTAATAATTAAATAAACATTGATGAGCTGAAACTCGAATATTCTTCTTCTGCCGTTCCCCATGTCCATATGAGCATGAGAAGAGACCACGACAGAATGGCGCTAGTAAATGGGGGCCGCCCAACGGAAGTGAGCCAGAAGTTTCCTCTGCATTTCGAGTTTCATCCGGACACCTCATATGCACCTGCGTAAAATCCAAATAAGAGAGTCTGGCTTGAGCACACCTTCAGTCGCCGCAGGAGAACTTCCATCGACTGGAGACACTGACGTCTGGTGGATGACCGGTTGAGGGAGACAGTGACATCTAGAGGATGAACGGTTGAAGATTGAATCCATCCATGTTTTTCTGATTCTGTAGAGTCCTGCAAGGTTTCCCAGTCTGGAATCTTCTGGGTATACCAGAGCACATAGGTACATAGGGACTCAGGGGGCTCGAACCCACCCCACCTCCCCCCCCCAAAAAAAAAAAAATTGGCAGAAGGGGCTCACAGTGAGGCAGGGCCGCCCGAAGGGGGGGGGGGGNGGGGGGGGGGGGCGCCAGGGGGGGGGGGGGGGGGGGGGGGCAGAGGGGGCAATCTGCCCTGGGCCCCACGTATCAAGGGGTTCCAAGGGGGTGGGGGGGCTTCCAAAGGGCTCAAGGGCTCCGATTTAGTTTTGCCCTGGGCCCCTGGAAACCTCTGGGCGGCCCTGCAGCGAGGACAGCGACGACATGGGAATAAGGAATACTCGCAAGAGTACTGTCTCTGAGTCCCCCCCCCCATATTTCTCAACAAATCGCCGCCTATGCCAGAGCAATTTCGAATCTACCTTTGCTACCGTATTGCTTCCGATAATTATGATGACTCATTCTCTCTAATCCTAGAAAACTTGGGACCAAGATGGGTCGAGGATGCTAAAGGACGGCATTTCTTATTGAATTCTAACCTTTTTAAAATAAAGGAAATCTGGGTTTCTGGCGCAGACAGAAGGGACAACGCGGGAAGCAGAACCCGGCATATTAACGGGAAACGAGGAATACGAGCTAGGAACTCCGGATTTTCAAAGACAGGTGTGAAAGGGAGACGGGAGGGAACTGAAAAAGGAATCAAAGGAAAAATGTACAAATTGTATACACTGTTTCCGTTTTAATTCGTATTTGGATGGTGGAGAGCGGAGAACTACTTTCAGAGGATCCGCTTCGTCAGACGATAAAAAAAAAGGCGTTCTCATGAGAGGTGTCACTACCTGTAATCGATGGAGGTGCTTATAATTAATCAGGTGCCGTTGAGGGATCCTCAAGGCCCAGCCGCCTCGTTGCTCGACAGCGCGCAGTGTTGCTCGAAGATGGAACTCGAACCGTGGTTCTTTGAGGAGAGCATCCTCAAAGCGCTCCCCTGTTTTTTTTTTAAATTTTTTTATACGCTTATTGTATTCATCAGAGAATAGAGGAACACTTTCTTTTCTGTAATCCATCCCAAAATTGTAATTTTCACCGACCTGACAGCCTCCAGTGGAGTTCTTCGGTCAGGGCTTCTTCACAAGAAACAACCAACCTCATTATACTTAGAGGAGATTTTCAATTGCCTGCTTCAGCAAGAAGAGCTTCAAGTTCTTAGAAGTAAGTGGACGGAATTCCCGTTCCCTCTCGGAAGCTTGTAGAAACCCCGTTCCCACACCGAAAAAAATAATGGGAGCGCCATTTCCATTTGATTTTTCACTACCAACCATTAACCTTTGGCTTTCAGCGGATCGCCTAGTAATAGTTTTTTTCCCGTCTTTCGCCTCTCTTTCTATTTCGAAAAGTCACCTCCTCGTATTCCTTCCTGAGAGAGCATTTGGAGGAACGAAATTGAACATGAACTTCCTTTTCCTCCTTATCTTGCCAATATGAATTTGCACTTTTACCGCATATTTTGTGTAATTGGTACTTTATGGTTTTCTCTCTTCCCCCCCCCCCCAAGTATATTTGGTGAATTTAGGAAAAAATGCATAATAAAAGGAAAAGTGCTCGTTGACACCTGCCCTTTCATTTGTTAGCATTTAAGGTTTAGTGCAGGCGAACGAAATTAAGTATCAAATTAAATCCCTTGGACATCATCGCCACGATTGCTGTAAAATCAATGTTTCGATTGCCGTAAAACCTTGGTTAACCGAAACTCTTTCGAAAGGCCAAAAGAAAAAGAGACCCTTGAAAAAGTCAGTTCGGTATGGTTCCTATGCTCTTTTCCTGCAATCTGCTGGCAGAAACCGTCCAATCAAGCTTTGAGTAAACTGGGCGATTAATTTTCCCTTCTTTTTTTCTCCTATGAATCCGCCATTTTCAAACTGATGCATCCTGGAAGTCGCATGCGAAATCCGGTATGTTCATTTTTTTTAAATGCTTAAACCTCGCATACCCGAAATTTATGGATATCCGAATCCTCTTTTCCTCTGATTATATTGGACATGCGAGGTTTTAAAGTATGTCAGTGATTTTTGCTTTTAAGTTCGTGCTCCACGCTTTCGATCGCACCGAGCGGTTGTGCTGACCTTGAAAAATCCGGAAAAGCTTTCTCGTGCTTCCGAGGATCCAATCTCGACGGTCATGGAAGCGAGTTGGACCGTGTCACCTGGAAACTTCACTTCCGCCAGAAAGACGTAGAAAGAGAGATCGCACCCACCTGGATGACATCCTGCATTGCATGTCGATGGCTGTGATGTCTCCTTACCAAAGCTCTGACAGCCTCACGCCTCAAGAAAAAAATTTCACCAAGTACTGGAACCAAGACAGCGTCAGCATTTCACAACATACGTCCTGCTTTAGTCTTAATCATGATTATGAAGAACTTTTTATGTTGCCCATGGATGAGGAGACGAGACGACAATGAAGATGTATGGGTGGCAAGGGAATTGCTAATTTGGGAGAGAGTAAGACCTCCGCATTGTGGGCTCACTCGGTGAGACACGTTGGCCGGCTGCCGTGCATGCTGCCATCTAGCGACGCTGTCCGTCCCCTCACCTCTACTGTGGGAGTGTAGTTACCATATGCGTTAATTTTGGTTCGGGTAGGGATGTGAAGAAGCTTTTTTTTCCGATTATGACATACCCAAAACGACCATGCTCCCTACAGATACCCTCCTCAATTCTTACTCGTAGGTTCGTCATAGGCCCAACATTGCACGCCCTCGCCCTGATGGTTCGAGAAACTCGAGATAAGGGTAAGCCTGACGTAGGCCTAACGTTGCACGTTTTCGCCGGAATAGTTTGAGAAACGTGAAATGGATCTAGGGCTAAAGTTCTTATGCCTAGTCTGATTCATAATTGCTTCCCCTACGATTTCCAACCATTCGCTTAAAAAGTGGAGTCTACTTATCACAATTATATATGCCTTAAAGTGTTTTCACATAAGACACTCGTAAATGAGGAACGTCCCATGCACATATGTCTCAGTTAAGCGAAAATTTGTCAAACTCAAGTGAAAAACACTAATAGGAGAGTGGATAAAGAAAGGGGAAAAGCTTTGAAAGAAGGCTTTCTACTACATGAAGATTGTGATAAATGGAGATGATCTGAGAAAACTAAATTCTGGACTTAGTATTTTTCGGCGAGGACGTACAACGTAAGGTTAGTGACGGGTAGTCTGGTTGAGCCCAGGACTAATCCTATTATTTACTAGTTTAATGCGTGGAAGCCATAAATAGGCATGCAATGGCTAAGGTTTGTGGTTTCATCACCTCTTGGGATTCCATGCAATGCACGAAAATTGCCGTTGCCTACTTTTGGCCATCAGTTGCATCCAGAACTGATCTGTTTCACTAGTGGTGAAGTGTAGGCTTGCAGCTTCAGGCTCATTCTGACTTCAATTGACTGCAGTATTAGATCTAGGTCTATAATAGCTAGGCATAGGAACCCAAGGGTGACACTGCAAATCAGACTGTAGGGATCTGATCAGACCTTTTAGGCCCACATTCCTTTTTTTGTGGGTTATCCTTTGTCAAAAATGTATTCACATGCCCCACTTCAGGTTGCTGTGAGAAATTGCCTTACTTGCTCATGTAAGTAAAATATAAAATGTATAAGTATATGCAGGATGGTCATGCCTCCTATTATGAGGAACATCAGGCAGTTTTCTGTTACAGATAGACAACTATGACTAAAATGAACTGAAAGAGGCTATTTGTAGTGTCTTCTCCAACATCAACTGTGCAAAGTTGGGATGCATTTCACATAGGAAATGGCATTGGATATGTGCAGTGAAAGTGAAGAATGTCATACTAGTATAATTGACATTTGAACGTGTATTATTATATTTCTAATCTATGATGAATAGAATAATAATATGTATTGTGATTCATAATTCAGAAGTCACAATTACAAGCATGTACTTCCACCATATGCATATAGTTGTTTCAAAACATTGCATCATGTAAGTAGACCCAGGGGGTAACAAAGACATGCAGCCCACCTTGCTTATATAAAAAAAGACAAAACATTAAAAATAAACTGAAGGTATAATGTGGAGAAGATAGAAGACTTAGAGCACAAATAGGAGAAATCACTCTAAGTCCAGACTGCCTTGTTTAATAATTTATTCACATTCATAACCACAAGCTGGCTTATCTAAACACCAACCCCAAATTCATTGCTACTCACAAGGCCTTTAGTTCACTCAAACCCATCTTTCCCCCCTTTTTGACTTGCATGAGACATCCCTTCTGCTGATACCAGTACCTGTTTCTTTCTTCATCTGATATTTCCTGTATAGGCCACACTGCCAACATGATGATTACGTGACTATGTCTCTCTTTCCAATTTTGGTTCCCAAACCTTGATAAAGGTTCACTGTATTGTTCCCAAGTCAACATTGGCAATTTCCCTTTTTTTATCAAGCCATTTAGAGGAAACTTTCAATCTCTGCATCTTCCCCTTGGCATGTACTTACTGTCATGTGTACATATTTCCAGTCTTAATGATCCAGATTGAAATTGAAATCTCCAGAGGCAGGTAAACTTGCAAGTCTCCACATCTCATGCAATAATTGATGACTTCATTAGTCAGGTGTTGAAACCCACTGACAAATTTTAAGTATTTTTGGAGGCATGTTGAACAAGCTATGCAAGCCTGAAGTAAGATTTGAGTTGAGAAATAGGTAAGACTTGTTTGTGCATATATATAAAATGCATTAGGTGAAAATGTGGTAGCTGTCTCTTAATTTAAAAAGGTAGAGACCTTCATGGGTAAGACGTGAAATGAAGCAGGAGGCAATATTGCTGTTCATAACTAGGCAAAGGATTGATTTGCTCTGACCAAAAACATGTATCCCCAAAGATGTAGGCCTGTTCTGGATGGGGAGGGTATAGGAATAGCTCCCGATTTTGAATCAGGCCTTTATGTGGATAGGCATGCCCCTTGACAACCCTATTCAAGCATTCAATCTTGAACTGCCAAAGATTAATGGTAAAAATTCATATTCTGAGTGACAGATGCAATTTAGCCAGTTTTGACATAGTGGACTCAAGCCATTGGCAGTCTCCCATTGAAGACCAATCAGAGGCTGTTCCTTTTGAGCACAGGTGTCATATTTCCAGAATAAGTCTCTTTGTGTTTGTTTAAGGGTCAGCTCAAGGATCCTGAATATCCCATGCCAAAAAGTAGTCATGTCAATCCAAATAAAAGGTGTGAACCAGTCATTACATAATGTGCCCATGGTACACTTCACTCTGATGTGAAATGAATTTTTTAAAATTTGGAATGCACTTAAGTCACCTGCAGAAAAGAAATCATGAATGTGTTTTTTGTGTACATAATATGTTCAATATATACATTGTCATCCAGTCAAGCAAAAGCTTTTCTTCATTTTCATGGTAAACATGTAAAGGGAAAGTGTACACTGAGTAGAGAGTGATGTTTTGAGAGCAAGAGATGAGATGAAATGCTATGTAGTGATGTTTTTATTCTGTTAGAATAATCCATCTGGCTTTGCTGCAATCCTAAATGTTTAATTATTCAAGAGCTGAACTTTTGTCCCCTGAGGGCTGCAAGCAACTGTATTCAATTGGCACATGTAAGATACTCTCTCCTCTGCTAATTAAGGTTATTTTAACTGAGCTGTCCCGTGGCAGTTTATGATAGTAGCTTTGACCCATAAGTTTTCTCCGTATGAGTGAATTAATGTATGTTTGGTTTTTTGATTTTCCTTGGGTATAGATTTATATTTGCGAGAAGGCCAGAGATCAACTGGCAATTTTAAAATGGAAAAGTGTCCAGTATGCCTAAAATCCTTTAAGGCATTGAAGCAACATAGCAGGGTGCATGAGAGGGTGAAATGTGACCAGTGTGGTGAGCAGATGATGCGCTCCAGACTCACTTATCATAAGAAAAAGCATCATGGATATAGGTCCACATTGCGAGAGACAGACCCATCTGAATATCAACTTTCATGCCTTCTGAATGAAATGGAAGATGACCATCCTCAACCTAACATTCATGATTCTGCTGTGTCTAGCCTGGAAAATAATGTTGTAGATCCTCAGGATCAGTCTACTGCAAATAGCTTCAGGGTGTTAAATAAGCCTTGTTCACATTCTTGTGGTCCAATGATTCTCTATGCATTACCATTGTGTATGGGCAATTCAACCACTCCAGGCAGTGGCATTCCTCCAATTGTCAGGAATGGTTTGGATGCTTCCATTTTTAATTCTTTCCTTCCAGTCCAACAGTCACATCCACATCCATCTCAGATGGACTCCACCTCTTTCCTTCCACCAACTGGTGACATCTACTATGGCAACAGAGGACCTTTGGCATCTGCTACAAGAAACGATCGTGGGCCACCACCTCTGATCTCAGCTCAGGTTCACATTAGGCCTAATCTATGCCATACTGCTTTCACTGAAATGCAAGATGGATCTTACCAAAATGCAGAAGAATCACCATCACAAGATGCCACTGTTTCTTGCATGACTGTGTCATCTCAAGACCAGTTATCTACCACAAGTGCTGATTCTGAGTGGTATTCTCAAGGCCGTTCAGAGTCAATAACTGTTTTGGAGGATGAGGTATTTCTACAATCGTCCCCATCAATGTCTCCCGCCTCAGCTTTACCAGAGGAGAAACCTGCCAGTACAAATGAGGAATGTCTTCAGCATGATATCAAATATTTCTGTGCTGAATGTCCACTTGAGTTCAAGACTGAGCAAGAGTTAACAGAGCACACATGTACTCAGCCTAAGAGTGAATTGGATAAGGAGGCCTTCATGCAATATCCAGTCCATATGTTACAGAAGGCATATGAACGTGTTACTAACCGCAATTTCATCACCAATCACAATTGAACTCAGTTTATCAGATGCTGCTTATTAGATGCTGGTTTGAAGTTCAGTCATATTACATTAGCATTTCATTTTGCATTTTGCTGCAGTATTATAGTGATTTTATGCATTTTTCCTGTAAGCTTGATGAGGTCTTCCATTCCTGGAAACCCTGTTACTGTACCTAATTAAGCCTAGCCCTACTTAAGGCTACACTTGATTGATAGTGGCTTCAACAATGTGATCATTTCCTTATTGTGATGCAAGCTTTTCTTCCCCAATGTACAGATGAGAGGAAGATATTCAGTGTTAGCATTTCCTATATTGGCATGTGATAACTGTTATGATATATATCCTTTTACTTTTTTTTTTAGATCTTTTGAAGGAATCAGATGTGTTCAAAGTGTGACTTCACCCACCATTGAAAAAAGTAAAACCATATCTTGGTGCCTTTACATACATATGTGCTTGAGCTGGTGCTGTATGGCATCCAAAGTATTATTTGGGCTGCATGAAATTTCTCCACTAATATCTCCTCAAGTCCATGGAGCAGGAGTACCATTGACCTCATGTAGCACTCTTTCCCATATTGATTCAGAGGGAGGGAAAGCCTGTCAGTACAGCACAGGGAAAGTTTGCTTATTTGTTTTCCATTTTTGTTTGTGGATCTGACTACAGTAATGTGGACATATAAGAAAGAAGGTTTGCAATCTCATGTGCAACGATGAAGGTAGTTAACATGGTTACATCGATATATCATGCAGCTGTAATTAATACCATATGGATGCCATGATATACAGTATTTTTTTTTGCAATGTGAAGACCTTTATGTGATTGCTTGATTACTGGTCTGAATTTCCTGTCTGTGTTAAAGGGGCATTTCTTTGGGCTTTTTATGAAGTTGTTATTGTCAATTCTGGTGGAGTTTTTGTTCTACCTTTTGACTGTTGATTAGCTGTGCTGCTGGTGGACATTGTGTGATTTAGTTTTGTTGCATGTCCCTTTGAGAGAAAATCTAGTTTTACAGAGATATCTATTGCCTCAGTCATTCTGTCAAGAATAGGTTCTTGTTTAGAATATTGAATTCCAGAATTTCTTTCCCAAATCGTCTGTTTTATTTCTCTTATTCTATAGCCTGTAGTCTACTACCAACTTATTATTACTATTACTATTACTTTTATATAACTATTACTTTTCTTGTCAGATGGATGTTTAAAAAATGGAGCAGACAATTTTGTCTATATTTAAAAGCATAGTAATGAGGTAAAAGGCCTGCATGTCCATATAACTTTTTTAGGGTTCTTAACCCAAGAAATGAATGATACCTGAAGTAGTCTAACAAGGCTGCCCTGGTCTTTAGAAAGACCTAACCAGGCCTTGATCTGAAAATTTAAATGTATTTTAGACCTTAAGATGGGAATCTCCTGATAACATTTGCTGCTGGTCTGTTTTTTTGTCATGAAGAAAGTAATACTTTTAATTTTTGGGCTCGAGATAATCAATAACCCTGCTAAGATTGTTATCAGTAAAAAATAAATTTAGTCTGTGCTATGGAAAGCCTGATGGAATTCATTTTTTCAGGTGCTGACATTGTATGATTGGCCTGATGCTTTGGGAGATAGGCCACTAGCTAATGAAATTTATGGTCAGTAAATGATGAAAGAAAGGACTTCTGTCTAGGAGAGTCTGAGCACCACCAGTGCTTATACAGATCCTGATGTTATGGAAGATACAGGGACATCAACCTCAACAGATCTGTCTGAAAGTGAATTGGAGTTGGGCAGCTGCAACATCTGTGGTAAGGTCATGCAGCCTGGTGAGGCAAGTGGACATGCCGCACGTCATGAGTCACATCCGTTGTTTGAGTGCAACACATGTGGTGCCATCATTGAATCATATCACCTTTTCCTTCAGCATCTCAAGACTCATTGTCTTATCAAGAGGAAAGCATTGATTTGCCCTTGGTGTCAGACATTTGTGAAGAGAGAGGCGATGCCAGAGCATCTCCAGATCTGCTGCAATGCAGAAAATCCCCACAATGCAGACATTCAGTCACATACACAGGATGTGGTTGATAGAGTCCTTGCCAGAGTCTGTCATTCTGAGCAGTCTGTTGAGGATATTGTTGAAAATGCGAGGAATGGAAAAAAGACTATTGCAAAGAATGATGAACCATATCCTCCCAGAGATGAAGAGGAAGTAGGGGAAAATGATGATGAGGGAGCTGGTATAAATGTTGACAGTTCTTGTGAAGCAATCCTTCCAGGATCTATTTCAGAAAGTGAAAATCAAATGTGGAATATTTGTTTTGATGAATCAGGGGAACAAGAGGATTCAGCAACATACCTCCCTAATGCCTTCCACAATAACACCCAATCACAAAAACCTACAACTTCCACTTCTCCAGAGCAAATGTTACAACATAAAATGCAGCTAGATCATGGTTTTGTGTGCAAGGATTGTGGAAAGCTGTTGAATGAAAATCAGTATGAATTGCATGTTGCCCCTAGCATGTGCCTACATTGTTCCCTTGTCTTCACATGTGCAGCTGCCATGGAACACCACCTCAGGCAGCTCACTGACACAGATGCAAGAATTCCCCAAGTGGTGACACGTCCTTCTGTGATCTGCAAAGCTTCCCCCAATGAATTCGCTCAAGAATATGCCATTTTTACTCAGGAACGGAAAGTAAATTTGAATTCATCAAATTATTCTACCCCATCACCAAATTCTTCACCTCCTCACAGTGACAGTGACAGTCAACTTGCCCAGAATGTCAGCATTGATCTTCCTGTGGCTGTGAATGACACTACTGCTGATCTAAGTCAGCAGGATATGAATGCAGAGATATTTACTGATAAAAGCTTAAGTTTTCCATCTGGGGACCGAAAGAGAAAAACTCAAGAAGAGAAACGCATGACCAGCCTCACCCAGTCTGTCATTGGGATAATCAAAAAAATCAAGAAGGGGCCAGTTGATTTGAAGGATAAACTAGAAAAGGCAAAGGAAGAATTATGTCCTGTTGAAGACCCACGATTTGCATGTTCAATTTGTCGCCTGGCTTTTGATACCCAGTTAGAGGTCATCCATCATATCAAGTCACATGTGAGCAAGCCTGGGGCATCAGTAAGATTACTTGAGTCTATTCTCAGCCCCAAACGAAAGTCGACAGCTGCTGGAACTACACCAGAAATGTACAGTGCAACATCCTGAATTTATATGGAAGTCTCCAAACTTCTAAGAGACACTTTAAATGTGTGATTTGGTGCAGTGATGAAATTTATGAGTTTATCCCCTAAGTACAACAAGTATCATGCCTAAATGTACTGCAGAGTATTTGTTTCTTTTTTTGCAAAGTGTAACTAACTGCTATGGAACAAGTAGATCTGATCTCAAATTTTAATTTTTTTAATATACATTCATATAAGTATGTCAGACAATTATTTCAATAAATTTTTCATGCTTCAAATTGTGTGAAAGTTACCATGAATGTATATGAAAAAATATTTGTTGTTGAACCCTTCCCTTTTCATTTTTGAATCCTGTTAGGATACTCACATTTAAATGAAGTTTGATGAAAAAATTGCCAGAAAAAAATCAAAATCATGTCTGCAATGTATCAGATGTGATCACTTCATTGTGATATATGGAAAACACTTAACTTCAAGTGATGGCATGAAGTTCCTTCTCCCTGGCACACAGAGTTTCAACAGCATGTTCATGCAGGCTGTTTGGGGAGACTTCAAATTATGATTTCATGCAATTTAAGAAGTGTTTCAGTGCCAAAGCTTATATTTTGAATTTGGTCAGTGTAGTTCATGCAACAATTTCCTAATGCTCAATCTTGCTCAGTTTCAGAGTGCAAGGTAGTTGGATGATGGAGTGAGAGGAAGTTCCTGTGGGAAGGCATTTATTGGAATGTGGGTGGACAGTGTCCTTGTCCTGCTCATTTCAATTGGGACAGCTCTCCTTGGTGAGCTGCTCACATGGGGTCTTGTCTATCGCACTGAGAAGTATCAAAAGCTCAAAGCTGAGGTGGATCGGCAGAGCAAACGCCTTGAAAGAAAGCGAGAGGCCCATGGCGAAGTAAGCCTTTTTTCTTTCACTGTCTTTTGACTCATCAACTTGGTTTTGCTGTGTCTTTGTCATTGATCTATTTTTTTTTATTGTGTTATAAGTACCAATCTAGAGTGCAATCACACTGGGGAGCTAAGACTCATTTTTAGGGCATCAGTGATTGTATTCTGCAAAAATCTACCTATCTACCTATCTAAAAAATAGTAGTACTTGCTTGCAAAGCAAGAATAAGAATCCTGAAGTTAAGCTGACAAAAGGAAAGAACCAAATCTTGGGTGTGAATTCCTCTAATAGCAGTCTGATAGGCAAGAAGAAGACTAATATTTTCAAGCTTTTTGGGGGTTTCATGTACTTCAGAGATAGTGAAAAAAAAAAAGTTTTCAAATGCATTGCTTCAACATTTGTACTTGAGGATAGTCCCAGAGTAATAAGGACAAAGCAACTTAAAATATTATTTCTAAAATCCCTCCATCTAAATGTTTCTGTAAAGTCTGAACACCTCACTATCTACTATCTAATTTAACTAGAATTTGATTACTTCTAAGCAGGCACAGCTACATCAAATGCTGCTATAATTTTCAGTTGCAACAAAAAAGTAATTTTAAAGCAATAAATTCCTGCACTTTAAATTTTTCATTGATTAACACCTGCTCAATCCACTTAGATATACTATACCAAGGATTCTTACCTTATAGACTGTGATGGTATAGTGTCTTGCTCTCTTTCCTGGATCTGCAGTTCATAATAATGCTCTAATTGATGATGTTATATATTTGTTACATCAGTTGCACTGTTTAAAAACGTTCAATTTTGTATGTGACCCAGTGGCATTTCCCTATGTACTATCTTGTGTCACAACTTCTGCAATACAAATGCTCTGGTGATAAGTCTCACTCAGAACACCCAATGTTTCAAAAGAGTAATGTTACCATTGTAACACTTGTGATGAATTCAAACATCCATTTGTTTTAGGGGTGCATTTTCATTAAATGTTGTTGTTTCAAAATTTCCATTTCTTTGGATACAAGGATGCTATCATATTTCCCAGGTGATGAGGGTTACCTTACAGTCATGAAAATGGCAGTAGAGGCATGTATTGAACTCTTCACCAGCATCCCCAAAAATTTGTTGTGTGTCTCACTACGCATCCTAAAACCTGCCGGTTGGTGAAAATTACATTATAGGAATTATAGCCAGAACCTGTTATTTCATTTGCTACAAAGCCCTAATTGCACCATTTTATACTGTGTATGTAGTACTATATAGTGGGGATTAAAAGTTTGCTTAAGGCATATTTTGGCTTATATGTTTGATCTCTCACTCTCTTGTATCATTTCATGAGCCTACTTCCTTGTAAAAATATTTTTGCATTCTCCCACCATTGTTCTGTTTCTTGTAGATGGTGGATCGACAGGTAAAGAAGAAGATGGAACGGGAGGAGGAGCGGCTGAAAGCCAACAGCCGGGACCTTCAGTTCGTTAAGATGAAGTCCATGATGGCGATAGGTTTTGTATTCACAGCTCTACTCTCCACGTTCAACTCCATCTTTGAAGGGCGTGTGGTGGCAAAGCTCCCATTTGTGCCAATTTCCTGGCTCCAGGGCATCTCCCACCGCAATCTCATGGGTCAGGATCCTACTGATTGTTCATTCCTATTCCTGTACATCCTCTGCACCATGTTTGTGCGACAGAACATCCAGAAGCTCCTTGGCTTTGCTCCGTCTCGTGCTGCCTCCAAACAAGGCTACTCCTTCCTCTCTTCGCAACAGTTCAAATGACAGCTGTACCCATCACAATCTATTTATCAGCATAAAGAGACTTCTCCTGCATGTCGATTTTTCTTCCTTGAGTGCTATTGGCAGTGGGTGTCTCATTGCACAATGGATCTTGGAAAAGACTGCTTGAAAATTGAAAGAATTAAGATTTGAACTGAAATGCATCACATTCATCAATATTTAAGTAAGATATTTTGAAAATAGAATAGCTTTGCTACAAATATATAGCATTATATCATATTTTTCAATAAAATATCAAACAAGCTGCAAGGTAGGGAATGAAGTGAAGATGGACCATCAGGAGAAACGTTTACCAAGCACTTGATGTGGCTGATTCATCTTTAAATCTTGTAGAATGCTTAACGTTTTGGAGTTTGTTAATCAGTTTTGTTTCATTGACATTTGCTAGTCTGAGGAGCAAGGTAACGCATCAGTTTGCAGGGGACACTACATTTCACATGTCCACTTTGTAATGGGGCACCCTCAAGTGCATTGTGACCTTTCAGAATGCCACTGTATGGAAGTGAGATGAAGTGAAGCCAAAAGGCACCAAGGTCAGGAAGGTCTATGAATCCCTTCTCCTGCAAGTGATTTCCACTTGCCCTATGAGGTGCATCTATATTTTCACCATCACTCCTTTTGCTGAATTTTTTTGTCTACAAAACACGTAAGAGTTCAGAAGTGACAAGACCAGTATGATAAAATGTTGTGCATGAATTAGTGCACGATCTGAGGAATCATCAGTTTCCTTGGCTTTAATTTTATCTAAGAAATGTCGGTGATTGAAAAGAGCATGAAAATGCATATATTGACAGATATTAGAACATGTAAATGCACCTCTCATCAGGTTGCAGAGTAGTGTTAAGTGTTGGATCCAAGAAGAACCGAGAGAGATGACAGCAATGTTACCAGACACGAGGTACCTATACAACATGGTGGGTCTGGTGACAGATATCATAGTCCCATGCAAGGCAATCCTGATGTTCCAGCCATATAATGACATGGTTGGGGAGCGAGCCCTCCTCTTCTCCAACAAGCTTATCGTGAATGAATCATATTTACCCGAATTCACCTCTATCACTCCTTACGTAAATATCGGCGACGAGATCGGATTCGACTGCCACCGCCTAGATGAAGAGGGCCCTGACCACTGCGGCTGGTATGTCATGAAGGCCTGGTATGGGGACCGGCCTTCCGCTGCCTCCATCACCGGTGAGTCCCTCTCACAGGGAGAACATATCTAGCTTTAATTTTCTTTCAGAGGCAATTTCTCTACCCATCTTGGGCTTGTTCAAGTTGAATTTCCACTTATCTGTTGAGGGTGGGCCAGGAAAAGGAGACATTGAATTTGTATTAATTCATTGAGCATAAAAAAACGGAGTTCAAGTCATTTAGCACGGCCATGGAAACTCACATCCATGTTCAATCAATGGAAAGGTTGCTCAATGTGTCCTTCATACCCTGCAAATGTGGAAGTCATTCCAAAATTTATTCCACAAAAAACTATCTGGATTTTTCCCCATTCATGGTGGCCTTGAGGTGTTCAAGGTCCCTGATCGTGCAATGCTGATGAATTTTCTATCTCCCCAGACTGCATAATCTACCAGATTAAGGTCTGAGCAATGCAAGGCAGGCGCCACATGTTCAACTCAATGAAATCTATCATGTCTTCGTACTGACTCGTTGAACAGTTGCTGCAGGTCTGTGAGAGGATGTACTGTCATGCTGGTAGTTATCATTCTCTTCAGCCATCATTTTAATATCGAGAAGCAATCGATTGACATAGACGACATTGCAATATTGCGACAATAGCTGAAATAGATAGTGATGTTGAAGCTATTGCGGAGAGAAAAATACTTATTGCCATGATCTACATTCTCGCAGTTTTGAAGCAACTATGCGGTTCCTCATTGGGGTAATAAGACAGGATATTTCATTCAGCTGATTGAACTGTGAAATATGAGCTTGTGTGTCCATGATGGTGAATTTAATCGTGTCTAGTTTGAAATCCACAAACTTGATTCTACAAGTAATAGACTTGTAACTTGTAGCTTGTAAATCTTCTGTGGAATGGGCCCCTGGAAACCCATTTTTCCTTCCGAGATTCTGTTGTTTTCTATCTCTTTTTGTTTAATCCAGTGATAATGTTGCAAAACTCTTCATGGTGATCATTTGCTCAATAATCGAAGGCCTGAGACCCAGCAAAAATGCAGCAGTAATTCCCCCCTCTCCCCTCCCCGTGGAAAAACATTTTTCAATTAGGGGTATTTTAGGAAATATTTTTTGATGCCGAATCATATTTATCTTCATGTTTCTCTCGAGTAATGACGGCCTGTCCATTGAAACTATGTTATCATGGCATGATTAATTCCTGGAATTACAAAACATGCCAAATCTCAATTCATTTCATTCAACTGTGACGTTGAGATTTTTCAAGTCCATGAAGAAATTGCAAAGAAAAGATTGGTCAACAAATTTGAGCAAGCACGTGTAAATGATGTATTTTCATCCCAGGTAACTTGGGTTACCTGACGCTGGAGGACAGCGGGTTATTGCCAGCAAGAAAGACCGAGCTGCAGAGCATGACGGGGATGGTGGCCGAGCTGGCCCCCCGCAAGGGTGTCATCACCTTCGAAACCATCGCCGGAAGCGAGCGGGTGTTCTTCCTCGCTTCCAAGGTCTACCTCTACGGGAAGCGGCTGCCGACTAAGCAGCATCTCTCGGGTTTCCTGCACGAGGGAGACATAGTCCAGTTCGATGCCTCGCCCATGCTCGAGGGCATGCAGAACATGGAGGACGAGAGCTGCACCTGGTTCGCCAAGCTCGTGTGGAAGGGGAAGCGTCCCCTGTCGTTCGTGGCGCCCGAGACCAAGATCCTCATTCAGGATCCAAACCGTCGGGGTGCCGACGAGAGCGAGTCGGAATCCGATTCCGATGAGCTTCGACCCGATCGCACCACAACTTCCCTCAGCTTCCTTTTCTCCAGCAACAAATGGGGCAGTCGACCTGCCGAGGTTCTTACTCGTTTCTGCTTACATCCTGTCTTCCTTACCTAAAAGATTGTTCTTTTGCTTTGTATAGTGCATTAGAGTCTGCTCCCAAATATAATACTGAATCCAAGTTGCATCCTATCTAATCCTAATATTGATTGTACTACGTATTTAGATTATATCTAGTCCCAATATACTGTATTATAGACCTAAATTTATATTTACCTTTCAAAACATGTTTCATATTTGTGCCATCTCATCGGAATTCCAAGCACTGTTCAGTATTTGTACACATTCTTGTGGTTCTCTTCATATTCCTATCGCTTATGCAATCATTCGTTGGAATTATTTTGTCGGTTTGGACTAGCAAAAAAAGTCATCTTTGCATTATCCATGCATGGAAAAATCATCAGTAAAACATGGATGCATTCACCTCCGCGGGACATTCCGTCGACTTGCGATATCTCTCACGCATTCTAAACGAGATTTTTTTCGGGACTCAGGGTTACGGGATCGTCCAGGCGGCGAACTCGGAGCTGGGGATCCTGCTGTTCCAGCTGACGGAGCGGCTGTACGAGACCGTGCTCTTCCGGCGCCGGGACGCCTTCCTCTTCGATCAGCGTCTCGCGGGGAAGAACCTGGCCGAGGTCTTCCGACCCGGTCGGTCTCTTTGGGTCGTCTGGGTCTTCTCTGGCGTTGTCACTGCTGTCTATACTTCGCTTTTAACTTCGATTTCATTTCAGATTAATATTATAATTTCTTTGCATAAATCCCTCTCTCTGCAGTGGGCCTTCTCTCAAGCAAAAGACTGTCCTTTTGAAATAAAAAGCAGACTGGTTTTTCTGAATTTAGGTGCTTCATACACGTAACGAACGACTCTTCGGGATAGAAGTCAGTTTCTTGATTTAGTTCCCCTCTTGTTCCTTCCATGTATCTATGTCGATCCTAGGTGATTGATTTAGCAGGTTATTTTTTTTTTATTATTCCCAGGGTGTTTTTGTTGTGTGTTGCGAAAACTTGAACAACTGTCAACTGATGCTGTTGGGACCTTCAAACGGGATCGGCTCGGGGTTCAGGATACATAATTCAGTCCTAGGGTCCAACAGGAAGCAAGAATGCTTCGCCTCTCGAGTGAATTATTATTATTATTATCAGAAAGCGTTCTCTGCTCGTACAGGGTACCGAGTGTCTTTCGAGGCGGTGAAGGCCCCGCTGGATCACCCTTGCAAGTGGATCGCCACGAAGGTCTGGTTCGACGACGAGTGATCACGCGACGGCTGAATCTCATCTCTAGTCCAAGTTCGTCCTTCCTCTGGTAAGTCTCGTTCCATGATGTCCTCCGCGAATTTCCCAGGACCGATCGGCACTTTTTGGCAAAATAAAAATTGAAAGCGTGTATATTTGTAAAACGAATGACCCCTCGTGGCCTTATGTCACTCGATTCCTAACGAAGGATTTTACGCTGTATTTCGGTCAAAGGTCTGTCCCATCGTCGAGAGCTGGAATAAATTATTCTGCATTTAAAAAAATATGCCGGCGAATATTAATTCCTTGTATAGAAAACCATGTCGGCCCGACACGGGTCTGACTCTCGCTGCCGAAACGAATGCGTAATAAGGTTTATTCTCTTTTTTTGTTTTTGAAAGAATAGGAGCTAATGGGGGACTGGCCCCTCTCCCTGATGGTGGGTACATGAGGGGTCCCACCAGTCCCTGTGAAACCCTCCTGCGAGCGGGCTGGCAGGTGCAAGACCCCTCGAAGCTGATTTAGACGATGGGAATGGTCCCCTTTGTCCCGGTCGGAGACCGAGGTTTCTCCCGTCTGTTTTACAGATTACTGTAGGACAGTTGCAATAGCAGCCTAGAAAATATTAGATCTATTCGTTTAACTTTTAAAGAATGAAAACACGTTGGGGCTATTTTAGACCCACTTTTAAAGATGATTACATCCTATCCATTTAATAATAGCATTTATATAAGTTTTAGGTACCTATATGGTGCCCCGTGAGCTACTTGGGATCGACAGGTGCCAGCTGTTAAGAAAACACGATCAGGCTCTCTGCTCGTCCCGACAGATAGAGAGGACAGCTGCTTAATGAGGCAGACTAGCTAAAGAGAGAGACCCTACGATCGACGCTGAGCTGCCTTAATTGGTGGGGGATGGAAGCGATTAGGACAGTTGTGGCTGCATAGATGTAAGAAGGGGTGGGTAAGATCAAAGTCCCCTTTATGGGGTATCTAGAGGGCTTGATGAGTTGAAGAGTGAGGGATTGGAAATGACCTAAAAGGCGGCCAGGGGAACAAAGAAATGGTCAAAGGATAGGTGAGGGTTGGGGGGAGCTTGGCTGAGTAGTTGAGTCATTTGGGAGATCATCGAGTGTGTTAGCGATATAATCTTCCCGACTGGCGATTCGACGGCGTATGCTGAAGATGGGATATTCAGCTCTGAACGCTCGTCGTCGTCCTTTGTGTTTTCTGTCGTATGTTGTCAGGTATTCGTGTACGTCCTCAGGGCAAGTGTCCTTCTCATAGAAGGAGAGAGCTAGGTCTGAGGCGTACACGTTAAGAGGTGTAAGGCCACTGACTCTATAGATGTAATCAGAGGGGTAGTGGCGTGGGATTCTGTACGCGAACTTAATCGCAGCTCGTTCGATGCGTGCAAGTGTGTCCAAGATGGAATCGGGGACTTTGGCTCAGGCCGCAAATCCATACGTTAAAGCAGGATGGATGTAAACCTTATACAGGCGCATGATGACGTCGGGCTCACAACCGTTGACACGCGAGAGCAACTTAAGGCAATTCAATTTACGAACTGCCTTTTGACGTAGCATTTGCACGTGGGGGGACCAACAGAGGTGTTTGTGGAAAGTGATACCTAAAAATTTGCAGGTGGAAGCAGCGGGGATTCATCCAAAGCCTAAAGTTGTAGGTGTCTCGGGATAGGCTTCTAGGCACGTAAAGGTATGAGGATTTGGAAGGATTCATGGAAATCCTCCAATCCTTACAGTAGGATGAAAGAGCATCGAGGACAAGTTGGCCGTCCTTTTCTAGCTTGACTTCATTTCTTCTCGTGAGCCATATGGCTGTATCATCTGCATATTGGCTGAATGTGCATATGATGATATGTGTCGAGGTAAGTCGTTGACAACCGCAAAAATAAGCAGCGGTGCCAAGTAGCTGTAGTGGTGTAAGAACTAGACAGCTGGTTGTTGACTCGAAACTGTAACGTGCGAACCTGTAAGATAGGATTGTATCCACCTGAGGACTGGAGCTTGTAGAGCAGGCCCTGATGCCAAACCTCGTCGAACGAGAAAATATAGTCGCGTGGACGATTGTGGAAAGGAGAAGGATCCTCCCACGGACATCCGGGCCGGAAGTTCCTGGTTTATTCCAGAGCTAGGTTACGTCTTCAGAGAAATATTTAAAGGAATTCGATTGTCTTCCTCTGAGATCTATGTGAGGGGTCATGGGGAACCGTGTCAAAGGGATAGGGGACTCATCTCAGTAGTATCGGGAAGTGACTCCCCACTACGACCACTTTGGCTCCATCTCGTGCCGGTTTTCGGAACCTTCTCAGCCACATTGGCCTATCTTCGGCGAATGATTGGCCGGCCAACTCACAAGTGACACAAGTGTGAGTTGGCCTGCCAATCATTCGTCGAAAATGGGCCAACTCCCCCAGCAATGGCCCGAAGATAAACCAACGAAAATTTTTGACTGGGTAGGGGCATCTTGCCAACAGATTTCATGAAACCGGGAATCACAAGTATATAGACATTCGCAAAAAAAAATCGCGTCGAGTACTGACTACGTGGCAAAAAGGCCTAAACTCTCTCTCTCTCTCTCTCTCTCGACATGGTTCCTACACGGCGACAGATGCTCGCCCATGCATCGCTGGCGTATTGCAAGACTCAATAGATGTTGGTGCTGAGACCCTCCCACCAGTAGCGCAACCAGCCCTGAAGATCTTTAAAAATTTATTTGGGGGGGGGGGGGGGGGGGGGGGTTTGGAGTTCTCATGTCTTCCTAAAGTCTTCGAATGCAAGAAGGCGTTATCAAATCATCATGAGAGATATACTCAACAAAAAAATGCGAAACGGCGCGGACACGCGAACAAAGGAAATGAAACGAAGAAAAATGTTATGAAATGGTGGAAACGGAATTTGAACTCTAAATGATAAAAGCACATTCAATATCTGAAAGAAGCTTAAAATGAACTAAATTAATTTCGGGGTTCAGCCCAAATATCACTGCACAGATATGCAACTGGAAAGTCGTTAACCTGTACAAGATTCATGTCTTTTATTTGAATCGTCACCCTTCCGTTTTCAGAAAATTTCCAATATTGTCACATGTGCAGGACGTTTCCTTGACGGGTTCACTTTACTAAAGTGAGTAGCTACATGTGACTGGCGTGACCTTCACCTTTCACCTCCTATCTTTTTGCCTTTCCAGCCTCGCTCTCAGGTCATTAGGCTCATGATATCTTTCTGCATCCCCCACCATGGGGGACAGGGGAATGGAGAAGTAGAGAGATACCATCATTAGCAGGGGTTGGGGTTCAGACCCCCTTGGTTGCGCCCATGCCTCCCACATCCTACTCGTTCCCCTCGAATGGTCTCTTCTGACTATTGGTTCTTTCCCGAGCCGAAGAGCAGGCTGAAAGGATACCGATTCGGCACCAATATGAAGCTCGAAGCAGTCGCGCAGGAACTTTGACGCGTATCGGAAGAAGGCGGACAAGACCCGTGGTTACGCTGGGGAAAATGCATTGTAGTAAAGAGGATAATGTTGAAAAAGTGCAGGTTCACCTGGACTTGGACATGTGAAGTATGGCTGCGATATATTGTATCCAAATGATCTAAGAACAACCCTCGTATAGGGTAAGGTGGGATAAAAGGAGACAAAATTCTTCCGGTCTCACTTTCTTTACTGCTCAAATGAGCAATGTATTGCGTTCACATATTGTTTGCTAGCAGCAGGGAAAGCAAGAGTGATGCTCAGATATTTTTAGATTGGTCCAACCAAGTCTAAATGCATAACCCCCATTATCTCTAGCCCTCCAATGTCACTATGTCCAGGGGTGGGGAATTATCATTAGTTTCCCAGGAGCTGGTTATTTTTCCATCTCACATTCTCAGGATGAATCAGCGAAAAATAATTGGAAAAACCCTCTTGTCAACAAAGACATTTCTCATTTGGATCTAGATCCAGATCCAGATCCAAATCCAGACTCGTGTCCTAAAGTCGGATCACATAGACAAGGAAATAAATAACTCGTAGGACGATGTTGGACAGCTCCTCCATTGCGACGAGACCTGATACTCAGTTCTCGTAGAAGGCTTCGATGAAAAGGTGAGAGAAAAGGACGAAATAGACCTCCACCAACACCTAACATTTTCCGCCACGGAGTCACTTATGCTTCTTCTTCTCCTATACTTCAAGATTCGAGACACGAGGAAGGTGCGATCTGTAATATCAGTACAGTATCGATAGCAGTACAGCGGTGGGTGTACCTTTGGTACACCTTTGGCAGGTGGTAGGTGTAACCTTTCAGACTTTTTCCTAAGCGCAATCTCATGGCCCAAACGACAGAGGCGTTGGCTTTCAAGCAGTGGTGTCAAATTTTCGCGTGGTAGGACATCTATTAGTAGTCGACAGTCGTGAAGTGGGAATTCATGAAATTCTTCGCCATTAGCATGCTTCAAGTGTAAACGTGATCTATGCCAACCCGCCGAGGAAATTAGTGAAGACAGGCTCAGTGGCTGATAAAATGAAGCTCTGTCACAATTCGCATTTGGGGGAATGAAGCAATGCCTACGTGTCCTGCCGCAGAGTAATTATGCGGCACTGCACGAAAGGTAGCCTTCCGGTCAATTATATGGTGGGATTAGGCTGGGAAAAAACACAGTCTCACTCTCTTTAATAATACAAATCACCTGAAATGCAAGGCTCGTGTCTCAATTCTTAAAGAAGGCCTAAAGGAGAAGAATAAAAGAATGACTTTTGAATTGCTGCAGCAATCACTTCAACTCTCTTCTGCTTCAGAATCTTTTCATTTTAACAGATTGAATCCAGACCCATTTAAATGCTCTCATTCGTCCAATATGATAAACTTCAGTGTTTCTTGAAGTTGCCGTATTACTCTCAGCCACTCTGATTCACTCTCATATGAGAGAACTTCTCACTCCGAGCGTATTATTCTTTCTTCAGCGTATTCTTGCTCGCGTGATTCCCACGTCAACGTGTGATGCAGGAATTTCTGGGCCACACCATTTCTGATTCTTGGACGATGGTGATAATCCGAATATATCGTTTGGGATTGCCGGATGCATGGTTCTCGTTCGCGCGAAAGCTACTTAAATCTTAGACAAACTTAAATCATACTTTCTTTCGGACAGACGCTGTGCTGCGCGCTTTCTCTCCAGTTTATGATCGAATGTGTTCAGTTTTCTGTTTCTGGTTTCTTGCCGAAAGGATTCTGCCAACATGCCTCTTCCAGCAGAGAAACGGGGAAAAACCTCGTGCAGGACAAGATGACGCCATCCGTTTCTAGAGTGAAGAGAAACCACAGAAAAGCTTCTTTTCGTCAGTTTCAGCCACACTCTAGTGGAGACGTCTCGTTCTCCGTCCTCCTACACGGGCAGAATATAGGCCTACAGCCACAAGCTCTCTCACTTTCCCTTCTCTGGACGTCATAAGCGTGGTGCGGAAGTAAACAGTGGGAAAGCGAGAAGTGGGGGGGGGGGGGGGGGGGC